>FAPJ01008310.1:8403-19767 GCA_001485985.1 Heliconius ethilla aerotome | reverse complement strand
ACAAGTCCTTTTATATATAGAAAAAAGATTAGGAAACAAAAATGTTTCTACCAAAAACGTATAAAAAATTAACGAAGAGGAATTTGAAACAGAGAGTCTTGAAAACTGTCCAAGTAACAAAAAAAAAACTTAATATATAAAAATTATCCTTATTTTTATAAACGTACTTAAAAGTCATTTAGGAAAGAAAACTGTTTTTTTTTAAATGAATATTTAAAGAGAATTAATTATCTTTTCTTTTTATCGACAGTTGCCCCCTCGACGGTGAAATTATGGGGCTGTTCCAATACTCAAAAGACAAGCAAGAAGCCCAAGTGTCGTTCCCGGCACACAAGTTTCCCTACACTGCCAGTGTTTACTACACATGTGAAATTAAACTCTGTGATTTAAATCATCCTACGGATTGCGTAAGTGCTTCTAAGTATTAGGTTTCTGAGGTAGTAGATTCGATTTGTTTTAGCTTTCCGCTATATCCAGCACGTGGCAGAGAGAATAAAAGAACCTTCGTTAAGGCACTCCGTTCCCAATAAAACACTTCCACCTAATTTTGGAGGGATAACTCAACATTTCATTTCTCAATATTTCATTTCCTCGAGTGAGAGTCGAACCCACAACCTTCGCGTCGCGTTTATTGGTATGCGACGACGACGATGTAATTTTTTTTCTTTTCTCACATCTAGGAGCCATGTTCCCACAAGAAGAACCGTGTGCGTCGTCAATCGGACGAGGGCTCCCCGGCCACTGTGGAGGTGTTCTCCGGACTCTACGTCAATGAAGCGGACTCGCCGGAGAACGACGAAGTCACTAGCGTTAAGGCTTGTATTTTTTAAATGATATATTGAAAATATAATCTTGTATAATGTGTATTTATAGCGCACATACGTTATGCAAATTAAAACCTTATGTGATTTTGTTATGGAAACCATCGTCACAAATGGACCAAATACCACATGAGAAGCATTATCTTTCAAATAAAAAATGAGTCATTAAAATAGATTTACCGAGTCAAAAGTTCTGAGGTAAGAAACATTAAAAAAAAAGTCGGTTAATAAATATTTTTTGTTACAGAATGAAGACGAAATCTGCATTTCTAACAGAAACTTTGCCATAGGTGTTTGTGTCGCAGGTGTTATATTAATGATCTGCGTGATCGCTGCCATTGCCTTCATTTTAGCGAGAAGACGGAATCCTAAAACGTATTCACGAACAGGTAGCTCCCTCTACAGTGGCCCCTATACTGACACTCGATACTCACATACAAGTTAACTGCCAATACTAGGAGCATTTACCCGACGTGTGAAAGAGACACACGATATTTAATACGAGATAGACAAGGACAGAAGATAGGGTATAGCAAACTATTAGGTCGTGTGAGATTACAACGAATAATTATTATTATAATGGGAAATAAAATTTTCTTGGTTGTTTCGAGTGTATATAGTGTCTTGAGTGTTTTGCGTGAAAGTATTCCTTTTTTTATTCTTCTAACATATGTATGTATTTAAAAGTACTTATTTTAGTTTTTATTTAATAGAATGTTGTGTTCAGAGATCGCAACGATTCAGTCATGTTTATGGTTTTACCAATAATTTAATTATTAGTCCATCTTTTTAATTATAATAATTTGTGATAATTCGTGCATTATATATCCGTCCTGATATATTTTTAGTTTAGTTTTTAAAAAAGGTTGCCTTACATTACGTAATATTTAATAATGAGAATAGCTGATGCTGTTCACTTTTTGATGTGATTTTGATTTAGTTATATTCTTAATACTGACTCGTATAGACTAAAAAGTATAATAATTTTCTTAAATATTTCGGAAAAGAACATTTTACTAACAATTTGGATTTAAATGTCCATATATTTTATGGGGACATATTTAAAGATATTTTTTTAAATTGTCGTCATATTAAATCATATATAGGCCTGACTTGAGTTATGTCATATTTCACTTAAGAAAATATCTATTTTTTCCTAAAGATTTCGAAAAAATAATATCTTTTAGATTTAAATAGGTGAAAGAAGGGATCAGAGTGATCTATCTCAAATTCGCCCACATTTGGGATTATTCGAGTCTATACAAGTCATTTCGGTGGTGGTAACTATATCTATATATGGTTAGAGGTCCCTCTTATATTTCACAGATTATATAAAGCCACGTTCATTAATATCTGTCAAACAATATTGACATTTTACATTGCCTTATGATAAAAAAATAATACTTTGATATTGACAGATAAAAACGGAAGGAAGGTTCTTATTTTAAAATCTTTTAATATTTTTCAAAGTATTAAAATATAATCTGTGATTATAAACAGTTCATTAATATATAATTTTTATTTGTTTAATATTCATCACGTGGATGCCATATTTAATTATTATTATTAGTAGCCAGTAAATCCGATATAGGTGCTAATATAAAGTAAATAATTAAGCCTTTTTAAACGCTTTCGCTTCCTATATACTTAATGATAACATATAACAACGAAATTTGGTATGAGTTTGATAACTCCATTGATTTAGTCGACTATTTAGTTTATTTAGTTGCAATGGGGTTCTGGAACCATATCGAATACGTTATTTTATAAGATTTATGTTAAATGTGTACGAATTTTTAACAAATATACTGATTTTACAATATTTTAGGTTGTTTTTTTTTTCTATAACTGGTTCTATTATTCTTTGTATAGAGGCAAGCGTGGCGCAGGGGCACAAGCGTGTGACTGTAAACGCGACGGTTGTGGATTCGATTTCTACACGAGGAAATGAAATATTTTATATTTTCATTTCTGCGCTCTGTTGTGGAGGTGTGGCAAAGCGCGGGGTTGAGGTCCGCCACTCAACACGCAATACCTCCATAGTTCGGCCGAAAGGAGGAGTGTCTTAAACTCTTAACACTAGACTCCCTCTGCCTACCATCCTACATGCGGGATACGATGTGATGCTGTACCATACAATCCTCTTAATAAAACTACAAAATAACGACAGGTAAACTTGTTTTAATATAAAGACATAAATCGATCGAACTATTATAATAAGTAGATTTTACTTACAGTGAAACATAATCCATTTTAACTATTAAGCGTGATTTGAAGACAGCATTTCTTAACAAATTAATAATAAATTTAAATGATTTAAAAAAATGTATTCAATTTTTTTTTTCATATTATTTTAAATTTCTTTATATTATATTTTAAAAATAAAAAAAAACCTTACAAGATGTCTTAATTTCATAAATTTAAGTACAAATTTTTATTTTCTTATTACAACATGAAATATACATACATTTTTAAAAACCACTTACAAACCAATATCCAAAATACAGAAATAAAGTCTTAATTCATAACAAAAGTAAATATTTACACTTATTTATAGAAATATATAATATATCACTTACAAAAAACAATTATAAGGCATTTTTCTTAACTACTCTCAGTCTTAGGCTACAGACACAGCTATGTAAGTATATATAAATAAGATATATTTTTTATAAGATATATTAGGACGGGAGGCCCCCTTCTCCACACTCCGTTTTAAGTGACGAAGTTGAACACCGCTTTATGTCTTAAATAGATTAAATATACATATATTTTTAGCTTCACGCTGTGTCCTGTACATAGCAAGTTTTTCCACCAATTTGAGAAATGTTGTGTGATGGAACATAATCATGCTCTTGAATGGGAATCAAACCTAAAACCGTCGTATTTACAATCAGACGCTAGTTCCGTGGGCCAAGACCTCAACTCAACTTTGAATATGATTTGTATAGAAAAACAGAGTGAAGCTGTCACTAAAAAATTGGAAACATCTCTATTTTCTTCAGCTTAATGGTGTATGCCGCATATATCGGGAAAAGCGATAAGTTAATATACTTAACACTAAGACATTTCGTTCCTTACTTTTCGTCCATCTTTCGAGACATTGAGAGTTGAGTGATTGAACTCACCACCGCGTTTCGTCTTGTTACTAAGCACGACGAAATGAAAACAATTAATTTCTCGAGTAGGAATCGAACCCGCAACCGTCGCCCTTACAGTCAGACACTGTGCCACGACACAAACACTTTCAATACGGCAAGGAGTCGTCCATATGTACAGTCATGAGTGAGTCTTCCGGGTGTATTTCCAGCAAGGCTTGGGTGCCGTCGTTGAATGGAAATGATACGCTGCCGTCGACTACTAGACCTGTAATTAGAAACAAATGAGTTTATTTGTTGTGTTGATTATTTATGTTTTCTTTTTTTTTGAAAAAATAAAATGAGAAATTAAATATGCCATTCAACACATAAATCATCCAGAATTCGGTGGTAAATGGGGAATGGAGTGTCTTAGTGTCTCCTACTACTTACTTACTACTACTACTACTTACTACTCTATATTCCAATTTTGTCTGTCAACCCTTCTGCGTGTAGGATATAGCGTGCAGCTATAAAATGATAAAAAGGTATATATGCTGTACGGACGCAGCAGTAGGTGTGTGCGTACGTACCCGCGTCGGTGCAGTGCGAGCGAACGCGCACGGCAGCAGCACGGTCGCGCACGCGCAGTCCGCGCGGTGCCGGCCACTCCTCGAACGTTATATACTCGCGCACCGAGTACGCCAGCGAGCGGCTGTCTACACACACACACAGATTATATTAAGACCATGTAAACTTAAACATAAAAATTTCACTACAATCAAAAATTTCAGACGCTCATTTATCTCCTTTTATCTGATTATTAACTCACCAGGTGGAAACATAAGTTTTTGATTATATCTTTCGGTGACCTCTCGAGCTTTTTCCAAAGTAGTGTCCATATTGACATCAAATTCTTCACCTAGTATCTTCATCAGTTCTAACACTGAATGCGTCCTTAGACAGTTTATACTGAAATAAGAAATACCAGTGTTAAGACAATCTGTGATTCAAAAATTATTAGGATGCAATGTCTAACATAGAAGAGTCGATATTTTTTTTATTTTGGAGTTAATAATTATTTGGACTTATTGATTTCTAAAAATAAAGGTTGTTTAAAAAATATATTTATAATCACTGACACAAATACAAAGCTTAGGTCTCGCAATATATCGTATATACAATAACAAAGAGGGAGCGAGACAAACATAGAATTAATATAAAAACGTACAAGAGTGAAAGGGACAGCATTACCTATAATGCCAGGAAGTACTGCCGGTGCCGGTAGTGACACATAGACCTGAGCTCTTCGTGTGCGTCCATTTTCCATTGTCTATTTGTAAACGGAGAAGAGAAACTCGAGATGTGACGCTTTCTCCAATAAATACCTGGAAAAAACAGAAAATAAACCGTGAAAGAGGAATGACCGAATACTGCTTTGGCGGTACGAACTCGTTTTAAATAAGTTTACATTTCCACAAAGAAACAGTTTTGCATTTTGTAACTACTTCGCTCCATTCCCTAGAACAAAGAGAGTTCATTTCAACTTTTTCTACTCGCTTGGTCCTTTCCGCCCGAATATTAATAGACAGAAAAATAAACATGCAGTTTTATCTTGCGAGTTCAACGTAGTCCTTAACGGGCCTGCTCCGTTTACCGTTACCGGTTGAAAAGTATAAGAAGAAAAGATAGAAAAACTAAAGAATTTTATTGTTTTATTACATACTAATGTTAACAATTATAACATTTGACATTAGTTTATTATAAAACAAAAAACAGTTACCAAGCTATCTAAATTGTAATTTGTAGACATGAAGAAAAAGTATGAAAAAAATATATACCTCATTTAACGCCAAAAATGGTAAAACTTTTGTTGCTAATGTGGAATTTGGGTCATCTGTAGATAAATTTGTATTTTTCGTATCTGTACTGTCCATTGGATTTGACACTGGAGGGTATCTAAAAATGTATAAATTATCTATAAAGTTATTTTTATAATAAAATCTATTAACTACCTGCCACTAGAATCTAGTCTCTCACTCCATCCTTCGCTCTCTATACATATTTCATGTAAACTTCAAATACAATATATTTACCTGCAATAATGCAACGTGTGCAAATCGACGGGCGTTATAGTTTCTAATAGCTTAGGTTCGCTTGTCACTGTTGTTCTTATCCTGGACCGCCTCATCCACGAGAATCTGCCCTAAAAATTGTGTAAAATTTAACCTTATTTGCTCTAAAAAGCGATATTTAGTTTTTTTCACGTTTTTTTTTTTCATTATTATCTTCACATTCTCATAAAATATTGATAAAAAAAAAATGTGAAATTTAAATGAAAACCTACCTCCTTTAAAGCTTGAAACGCACCCTTCACGTCATTTGAACACCACGTGGGTAAACACAGGCGTCCTACCGATTTGTGTGGGGCACTATTGAATCCTATTACTGGTTTACTGGAATTTAAAAAATAAAATATATCTCTGTAAACTTTTAGTAGGATTACGCTGTATCCCGCATGTAGTAGGACAGGCAAAGGGAACCTGAGAAGCTAGTGATAAGACACTCCGTGCTCCCATTAAGACACTTTCGTTCTTCACTTTCCGCTGGATTGTGAAGACATTACATGTTGAGTGACGTATCTCTACGCAACGCTTCGCCTCGTCGCAGCACCAGAGCGAGAAAAAGAAAATGTTACATATTTCGAATGGGGGTCAAACTTACAACCTGTCACGATTACAGTCGATGGCTTAAGCCACAACTCACTGGCCTCTCTGTATATATCCCAGAAATAGTTCTTACAAAAACTAAAGTTATATAATAAAACTATAGATGTTTCTAAAAAAAAATAAAAATATATATTTTTTAAATGAATAAAAAATCTCAAATGGCTTTAATAAATGCTTATGTTCGTATTTAGTTGTGATAAACGTAGAATTTTTATTTACAATTTACCTTAAACTTTGCTCCTAAGAAAATAAAAATAATATTTTCTTTAATATTCATATCTTAGTAAATTTACGTAGCAACAAAATTATTCTTATTATTGCAAGGTAATCCTAAATACATTCAAAACATGGAAAACTTATAAAAATCAACGAAGTTTCTTAATATATTTTTTTATTTAATTAAGATATACAGAAAATGTGTTAAAAAACTATTAATACTTTCGTACATTTATTACTAAAAAACACAAAGTATATAAAAACTACTAAAACTTCCTTACTTCGCATCTCTAACTCTAGAAGCTGCTAGAAGGAAGGTACCGTCCCCACCACAAGGCACTACCACATCACACCAACTTATTAATTCATCGTTGTATGTTAGTCTGTGAAAAAATATGTAATTACATTAATGGCCCTTAAATAATAATAATAAGTCATTTATTTTAACTTCACTTCACGAATTTAAGTACCCCATATAGCAGGGTCGGTAGAAAGAGTAAGTAGCCTTTTTTATTATGAGGAAACTCTTATACCGGTACGCACTAAAATCTAACGGCGTTCCTGTACCGCCACAGGCCGGGACTATGGTAGCCAAGGATTCTCCCACAACCCCGGCGGAGAGTAGGTAGCCTAGTGTTAACACACTCCGTTTCCCATTATCCAGGTTCACTCGTGGGGATTTGGGGATTAACAAAATAAAAATATGAACCTATCGCCAAGTGGGAGTCGAACCCACAACCATCGCGTTCGCAGACAGATGTAGACAGTCCCACTGCGGTGCCTGCACGCTAGCATCTCGGATAAACTATAATTTAATGTGTACCTATAATAATATAAATATTTTCATTTACACTATCTTCTATCACTTTTATATTGACCTTGAGACAGTTATTATCTACATTAAAGTAAATATTCAATTCATACATTTCTTATAGGATTTTTCACTGATGTAATGTTACCTATAATAATCGTTTTTATAGGTAATATCGTTTTAGCTAACTCATACATAGTAAGGCAAACAGAGGGATCCTGGGAATACAGTATTAAGACACTCCGTTCCCATTAAGACACATTCATTCCCCACTTTCCGCCAAATCGTCATGGCATTGCGTGTTGAATGGTGGAACTCAACGCCGCGTTTTATCTTACCTGCTAGCCATTTCGACTTGTAGTCCCATTTCTTTGAGACTTTTCGCGACGTTTTCCTCAAACGCTTTTTGTTCTCTATGTATGCTTATCATTGAATCGTAATCGGACCCCCTTTGTCTGAGAACCTTTTCTAATTCTGCGTCGGGTATGTTGTCGTGGCTGTGCCTGGAATAAAAAATAAAGAAACATTATATTAATGCATTTTTGCATGCATGACTTGAAGTTAATGCTGTTAGTCCTATTGGCCCTTATAGCGACAATGGGGGCCGCGGCAGAATATCTCTTGTGGGACTCGAACCCTATCAATCGTACTCATATTATTGGATAAAGAATAATTTGTACTCCTGTATACATTTTCTATATTATAGGTACATCATTACCATTATCATCTTTCGTTATTTACTTTAGTCACAATTAATCTAGATAAATTGTGAAAATTAAATTAATCTAATCTAGATTGACTTAAATGCCCTGATTACATTTGTATATCTATATTTTTTTAATAAAAAAACAAAGCGAACGACCGTCGGGAGAGGACCAAGAGACAGAGTATCCTTTTCCATACCCACCCGGTGGCACTGTATAGGCGAATAGACCTGACAGCCTTGACCTCATGTTAAAAAAAAAGGAGTGTTCAGGCCACGGAGAATGTGATCACCGCAACCCACGAATTCGTTTCGGCCATTTCACCACACAAGCGAAGCCGTTGACAACAGCTAGTAAGATAAATACATACATAAACTTCAATCTATAGTTTTTGCTTTAATTAAAAATATATACATACTTTTCATATTCATATCTCGTGACTTTCGAAACAATGAGGCATTTCTGCATCTTCAGCCGGGGCTCGGCTGCATCGTGCTGACGTCGCGACAGACCAGATACTCTTTCACATAAATCTTTATTTTGACGAAGACCTGCAAAGGAAGCATTTACTAAACTATTTTTTTACATACTTTTAAAATTTCCCTGTACAAATATTAATAATACGTCTATTTTAGGGCGTAACATGTCATTGGCGAAGTGATTCGTGCTCAACTGGCCCCCTCAGAAGCTTCAGGTAAAAGCTAGTAGGTATATAATGAATGTTACTGTTATGTTGTTATTTAAAAGTTAATATTTAAAACTTATATCAACTTAATAATAGTCTTATCAAAACGTCACGTTCGCACCGAACTCGGCTTTCTTTTTGCATGCACGATTTTTAATAATATAAAGTTTTATATATACATAGATTAAATGATAAACTTCTTGTAATAATTAGGTAAATAACAAAAAGATTAATACAAAAAAAATAAGAAAATGCGTAGTAAAAAGATAAAATGTCCCATTTACCTACTGATCAGCCTTGGAAGGCTTTATTATTTAGTATCTCTCACAAGCGCTATCTTAAACAATAATACAATTGTTTTATATTTATTAATATTTACGACATAATGTTGACTCTAAAAATAAAGATCAAATATAATAACAAAAATATGACAGTTAACTGTCTGACGATGTACGTAATGGCCGTGGGATCGATTCTCACTTGAGTGAATGTTTATATTTAATCATTTATTTCTAGGTTAATAGGTTATTTTTATTTAGTAAATAAAATAACTAAATAATTGGACGTTCTTAATTATCTTAGGCGGTAAAACAGCATAGCTTTCTTTCTTATGATGTCATTAAATTATCGCTTCATAGACCAATACATGTTAAAAAATTATAGAAACACCTTTTTATAAGCAAGCTTTCTAGATTTTATTTCATGGTGCAAGTATTGTATTTCACAAACCAAGCCATTAGATGGGCTGTGCAAAAATTTGTAATCCGCCATTTTGGATTAGCCTAAATATTCATTACAGGTATGTTTGCTCTAATATAATTAACTAATCGGAACTAAAGTAGTAATTCAAATTTTTAGCTTAATACTAGGAATTGGGTCAAATGAGCTTGCAAGACAACATGGCTGAGCTAGCATAGCTTATCGTACGGAAATTCTTGAGAAAAAATAATATTTCCGATGTTATTCTATCAACTTGAATACATAATGTGTGTTTATTACTGAGATAGTGTGTAATAGTCATTTACTTTTATTATCATTTGACGCTGGATTGATCTGGACCGAACTACTTCACAATTAGTTGGTGAGATTTTCCTTATATTTTTATTTTATAATATTCTTTATTGCATTCAACATAAAAAATATATATTTCACAGAAAAAAAAGTTAGCTTTGGTGGACTTATCTCTTTAAGAGATTCCTTCCAGCCAACCTGTGGAAGCGGGTTTATTTAATCTTCAAGTAACAATTCAACCAAAGCGTCATTTGTAATTTTCCATTCCAGTCTATAATTAGACAATCTGGTAATAATTGGTCGGTGCGTACAAAGTGAGGGCAGAGGGTAGATGATAAACACTGGAATTCTTCGGAATGCAATTTAGGAGATAGCTTTAATGTTTAACGATTCCATTATATTTATTATTCCACTCCATATTAATATCACTAAATATTTTACAATATATTTGCGCGAAAATAAGAGAACTTAATAACCAATCGTATAATAATAACAGATTCCAAATTCAAAAGTATATATGGCCAAACTAAGTATACGAGTATATCCAATAAAACGAATTAAACATAGATAAAAAAAATTAATATAAACCGCTTAAATATATTTTTCCCGTTATTCTCGCTAATATGGACGTCAGATCCATACTATGTTAATTAATATAATGTTGTCACCGGATCCCGACATGCGTGCAAATGTTCAAGCAAATCCAACGATAAGAAGTGTCTAAAAATAGCATCCATGGATAGATCCATGTTTCCTCGCCTTTACAATGATACGTTGCACCGCTGCGCCACTACAGCCTCATATACAATTGAAAGTTGACAAAGCATGCTAAAAATCGGTAAAAACTGCCCTTTTTACCGGTTTCTACTGTGGAATAATTGGACATTACTACGTTCCTCTACGTTAAATCTGTGAATCGGTCTACATCGGTCAACCTGTATTAGAAGAAACATAGACAAAACATAAGCGAAGGTTGAGAGGTTAAATTTCGCACGAGGCATTTTTTTATTAATTAATATGTATATTTATATATTTTAACGTTAAAAATAAACTGATAACAATTTTATTACATTCATAATTACCTATACTCATTTACAGATAAAAAATGTCTCAGTTATTACTCAACTATTGCAAAACTGTAAAGTATGATCTTTTACCTTTTGAGGTACGTTACCCTAAAAAAATACTAAAGTTCTTTAAGCTAGGATTTGAAATTAGCTTTTACATGTAAAAACACGTGTTCATTATTAGAGTCGCATGTATAACAACGATCATAGTCTTAATTATTATGACCTTTATACTTGAAATGA
>FAPJ01008296.1:0-25745 GCA_001485985.1 Heliconius ethilla aerotome | reverse complement strand
AATGCCGTCACGTCACAAGTGACAGTGACAACCAATTATGCTAATGTCACGTCATCGTCCTACGTCAACGTCACAACTGCGACGACATATGTCAACGTGACGTCAGCGCCGAGTGTTCCTACAACGACTTCATCCACCTATATTGCATCTACAACTTCCTCCACTCCGGCTGTCGTCGCTGATACTTTGTAAGTTAGCTGTGTTTTGATTATGAATTAAGATTTTTTAAGCTTAACACTATATTCTCCTAGATACACTATATTCTTCTTAGATTACTAATGCAGCTATAAATTTGTCACCAATCTACAGTTGTTCGTACGTACTTGTCGACCATACTGTCCACATAGAATATCATCATTTATTCATAAAACCAAAACATACTTACAGGAGCGGTGTCAACGCAACAAGTATGGCAAGCATTGCAAGCATAGCCAGCAGTGGTGGTACCAATGACGTCACTGGGGGTGTTGGAGGTGTTGGGGGTTCTGGTGGTGCCTCCCGTGAGCTAGACGCAGCAGTGCCACGTGGAGCGTTATTAGACACATCGGCCCACCGTGCTCGCACGGACCTGGCCCGACATCGTCATCACGCCCCCCTACATTCATCCCACTCTCCCCATTCTCCTCATTCACTAAGTAATGCTAGTTCGGTAAGTATTATAGATTTTTTAAAATTTATATGTATTTTTTTCTTCATGTTTTATTGAAGTAACCAATTTTTTTAATAAAAAGTACAGCGTCGATTTTCCGAACGTCGATTAACCGACTACTAGTGTACCCGGCTTGGGCGTTTTTTACTTTTCCTGAGTACTTTTAATATTAATAAACAGTTAGAGGAGGGAGGGAGTAATAGATAAGAAGCCTTTTCAAAGCGTTTTTGTATGTTCATTGATAACTAAGTTAATACAGTTCTAATATCCGAAAATACTGGTTTTCTAAATACTCATATTCCAAATTAATTCTGATAATCGATGCTCTACGTATATAGGAGTTGTAAGCTTAACTATGTGTGTGTTTCTGTCATTTGTGCACCCATTTTTAAAATTATCCTTATGTACAATAACAGTCATATTTAAACAACATTATATAGTGCTTGGCTCTAACTACGTTTACACTGAAAAGCCATTTTTAGTTGTTAATTCCACAATTAGAAAAAAAATATATAAATTTGATTAAAAAGTAATTCAACTATACAGAATTGTTATGATGTTTTTCGAAAAAAAAAATTAAATTCTAATGAATTCCTTAATGTGGAATAAAATTTAAAATATGTTAAAAAATATTGAGATAATTTTTGTATAAAACGCAAATTTTTCAGTACGATGGGTTAGACGACTCCTACAACGACTCTGCGGATGAGTCACTGAGCGAGTCCACTTCGGGGGCGCCGCCTCATGCCTCGGGTCACACTGTTAGTATATACGTATAATAATGTAAATAATAAATTTATATTTGTAATACGCGCGGCGGCGTTCAATTCCGCCACAAGTCTCGAGTCTCTTCGGCGAAAGGCTCCGCTAGGATACTACAGTGTTTAGGCACCAGATTCTCTGCCTATCATGTCATGTTTAAAATAATCCAATTATAATTGAAACAGTAGTAATTGTTTCGTTTTTAAAAGTATTTATTAAACAGAATAAATTCAACTGTAATTCAACAATGGTACAACCAATATTTTACAATTAATATCAGTTACACCTTTAATTTATATTAGTTTATAACAAAATAAAATATTTATTTTATGACATTTTTGGATAGGTAATAGAATAATGCTTGAGTCATTCACTGTCTGCTAGTTTTTATGAGATACTAACGTTATTGTGTTTCTTTATTAATTATATTTAGTATGTGCTTGGAATTTCCTGATCATCTAACGTTAATTGAACCTTGTTATACAATATTATAAACACCACACACCCTGACTCAATAATTTGATCACAATCATTGCTATTATAATACCAATCACAATGCAATATTTACTTATATGTTGTTCTTTTTTTATGGTCTAGTTCAAAAATAAATGAGTCTAGAAATAAATAAGTTGGTCGACATCACGTATATATATTATGATACATGATATCGACTAATTTATGAGATGTTTTATTCATTTTAAACAATTGTTTAAAGATAAAAAATAAATTATAATTTAGTGTAATTTGCGTTAATTAAAAGGCCACATTAGGTTCCCTAATACTAGGTTCTCTCTGCCTACTCTGCTATACGCAAGAAATACAGCGTGAAGTTTATATAGTATTAAATATGTATATGTAAAGATATTTTTAAAGCTTGACAAATATATATATTCAGCAAAGAGATACGCGACAAAGCTGCGGCAGTTCCATCGGTAGTGCGACGGACGACGGTGTGTATTCGCGGGATCACCGCCATCATCCTCTCTCAGGTAACAAATGTTATATTTTGTGCTTAACTATAACAAGTACTCGTTGTCCATTGTGCCAGTTAATAATATAAATGATTTAAAAAAAGTTACTTTCTTTATAATTAAGGTAAGGGGCCGTCCATAAATAGGAGTTTCATATATTTGTTGTCCTAAATACGAAAGGGAGGTCTTTGTCACCATTGGTCGTATTTGTAACAAGCCCCTATCAGTGTGCGGTTATATATTTTGTAATATTACGCCTACAACTTATTTTGTTTAAATTTGGAACTATACATTTTTTTTTTACATAAATTACTTATTAATTAATTATTCAATACTTATATTTTGAAATGTGATGTTGCGAAACTTTGGACCCTTGTGATGCATTTTATTATGGATGGCCCCTTAAGAATGCAAATGAAAAGAAAGATAGAATATTAATTTCTTTTTTAACTATGATTAAATTAAAGTCTTTAATTTATATACTTAACTGGCACTACACGTATGTCGTGGATATAACACGTTAGTGTCGCTAAGCTTTGTGTGATTAAATATTTGTCATCAATAATTATGCTTTATTGTGTGAACACAAATGTTGTCATTACACTTTTATATTATAGATGAAAGTAGTATATAACTAATTAGTAAAATTAAATACTATATATTCGCTTATAATTCGAACCAGTTTTAAATAAATCAAACACCAATAAGAATATGGGAGCGAAGAAAGTACAACGGAAATCACATTTATAAAAAAATTGTTGAGAGCTACTTTAATACTCATAAACAACAACATACTGGAATGTTCGATGTTTCGATGGTCGTGGGTGTGGGTCGCAGGTCCTCCCGCCTCGCTCGCGGAGCAGCTGAAGCAGGTGCTGGCGGAGCGAGAGCGTCGCCTCGCTTCGCCCCACCCCCCTGCGCATACCGCCGGACACTCCCCAGGATACCCCTCTGGACACCCCCCCGGACACCCCGACCCCGTGCAGCTCACCAACGAGTTGGTAGACGAAATACGGCAAGCCGTCAGTGAGGCTAATGCCAGAGGTTTGTCTCTAGGACTCCGGCTCTATATATTTAATCTAGCCATAAATATTATGACAAGGAAAATTTCTTTTATTGGCTCCATGCTGCTTACAATAGATTGGACAGAAGGAACCTAGTGTTAATACAATACGTTGTTTGTCCTACACAGTATTCAAAATATCACGAGAGTACCTCAAGCCTCAAGTAGTTTGTTTTCTATCCGGACTTAGAAAATGAAAAAATACCATGACGAGATCTCAAAATAAACTGTTATTTTTAATGTATAGTATTTATGGTCAGATTAATATTAATATTGATATGAATCGATTTGTATTGGTTGATAATATGTGTAAGATAATATGTATAGATGATTCCTTTGAATGAATATTTGGAATACTTAAAGTTAATGTGAAATAATAATGGTCCTAGTTCTTAGTCATTTATCTTTTATATTATTAAAAAGTATATTTATTTATATGTGTATATATGTATATGTGCATTAACTTTGCTGTCTGGTGGAGGTGCTGTGTGTGAATGCCGTTTTGTTACCATTTTTTTTTTACAAAGGTGGTGGTACAAATTTTATTAAAATATAGCAATAGTATTCAAAATATATAAATCGGTCTTATAATTTTTTTACTCGGAATAAGAGAGATCTATACAGTTATTAAGAGTTATATAGCAAAAGCCAGCGCTTCCCAACTGTTTTTCGTACCCTTTAATAAAAGGGTTTATTAATGAGTATTGAGTAGGGTGAGGAATTTAAACAAAAATGTATGATTTTTAATCTGATACAATAAAAATGTATGTATATTTATATCAGTTTAAGGTCTTGGAACTCATTATAACAAAGTAATCATAACATTTATTTAATAGATTTCAATATTAAGCGAAGAGAAAAAAAGGAAATACTGAATAAATAGTTACATATTTTGCTATTTAACAAAATCTATTTTTTACAATTAACAATTGACCGCTATCATCTTTCATTGTGTTGTCTGAATTACATATTTAAGAACGTAAGAAGTAGTAAAAGTAGAACTACGTTATTGCGACATTTAATATGAGTTATAAATTAACTGTTTTAACTTCTTACTATTATAATCGACGGTACCTTGCACACCTGTAGAGCTGGGAGTCGCTGGCATAGCCCGCATAAAATCAAATAGTATAAGAGAATCGACAAAAGTGTTAATAGACACTAATACCATAAAGAACGCAAATAAATATTTGTAGTGAAGAAAGCTCCGGCTTGTGTAGTCGGCGGCGAGGTGCCGTGGCAGCCGCTGTCGGCCGCCGCGTCCGAGGCCAGCCTGTCGCCGCGCGCGCCGCCTTCGCCCGCGCCCGCCCCCGCGCCCTCCTGCCACGCGCCGCACCCCGTCAACCTGTGGACCAAGCAACAGGTAAGCTATGAGAAAGCAGTACACCATCATTTAATATTTGGCATCCTTTTCGAAGATAGAAAAGCGTATGATATTATCCTTGTCGTACATCGATTTTGGACTTAAATATTATTGAATTTCAAGTTTGTGGTGGTTATAGCTTTGTATAATCTCCTTACTTTAAAATTTCTACCTTTTTGTGTTAATGGGCATAGTACTTTTATTAGCTTATTTAAATCAGGAATATTTTCATTATTTCATAGAGTTTGTTCATCTTGTAAATTGGGTGGTTCGTGGAGAACAAAGTGTTTTAGGTTCTAGGTTCTTTCTGTCTACTTTACCATTACTACTATGCAGCATATAGCATATAGCTAAATTATATATAGTTTTAAGTACAAAAATTATCATAATATGAACATACAAACAATATAAAACCTGATCACAGGTATGGCAATGGATATCAAGCCTAGGTGAAGGTCTTGAACGTCACGCGGGTGCCTTCGCAACACGTGGCGTAGATGGCGCCCTACTCCTCACACTCAGCTCGTCGGATCTCAAACTCTTGGGTCTCCCCGGTGACGACCGCCGAAGAATGAAACGACGACTGAAGGATCTAAGAGCCCAACACGAAAAACATCTAAAGGCTCTCAAGAAAGCAGAGAAAAAAGCACGCAAGAAGTAATTCGTATTATCTTCTTACATTGAATATAAAGAAATTTTTTTTAATGCCTATACAGCAAGTATCGATTCTATGCTAGTACAATATCGATTGTCGATGTTAATCGATGCGATAACAAAATTCAATGTAAGAGATATCCCCTAGTGCAGCTATTCACGTGAAACGTCTTTAGTGTATTTATCTAGTCTTAAGATTTAAAATTTACACGTCTTTACTATTTATGCATTTCTTGCCTTATTGATTTTCTATCGCTGGCCGTTATGACGTAGCGTCTTACTGTACACGCTACGGTTTATTGAATCGAATCTGCATTCCATTCGCACTCGGAATAAATTAACAATGAGTTATTTTCTTTGCACCTCTCTACCAAGGAGAGGCGAGGCGAGGCGAGGTGTTGAGTTCTGCCAATTTGTTATCTGTTGGCGGCACATAGGGAACGTAGTGTATTAACACTAGTTTCCCTCTGTCTACCTAAAAAAAAACTTCTGTGGCAGGATATTTCTTTTTACGTATAAGAACTGTTTCACGTGAAACGTTAACTGTACCTCTATTCGTTGGTTAACCTAAAATTGAGGGAAGATGTAGCGCCATACTTATGAAAACTAACTGATATTTAATATAAACTACACGGGTTTCTTATGATGGACATTTATTGGTGTGAAGAAATTGCGTGTTTTTTTTTATTTAGAATACATTTTTAGATATACCGCTGTAATTGTATTTGTAGATGAACGATGAATTTATCGTGGTCGGTCAGATCGAAGTACTAGGCTAGTGTGTAAAGGGCCTTCCATAAATTACGCGGCGCTTCAAAGGGAGCTTGGAGAAGTGTGACATTGTGAAATACGTCATGGAGAGGATTCATTTCGTGACATCACATTTCAAAATTAAATGTAAGTATTAAAACATCGAAATTTGAATAAAAATAATTTCCAAACTGATGATTTTTTAATTCTAACACTTCTATGTCTAAGACTGTAAAATATGTGACGTCACACTAGGTAGGGGGCCTCACAAATGTGACCAACTGTGACAAGGACGGGTGAAGGGTCATAAAAATCAGGAAATTACGTAATTTATGGATGGCCCCTAATTATAATATAGATCAATCCCATTGATTACTTAAGTACTACCAAAGTGACAAATGACTAATATATTATTTTCAATGCTCTGAACTTCTTTGTTCCTACATTTTGTATTGCGGGATATATTATTATGCGAGTTGATGGGTTGTCTGAGAACACTGGCTCAATCTAGTCATAAGATCGATTTGTAAGCTATTCGGAATTTATCGACTACTATTATAGCATTTTCTTTTTCTTGGGAATATTTCAAATTCTTAGCGTAAATTATAACCTTTTCATGTGTAATAATTTAGATCTATTTAACATTAAAATGCGATAGTTTTCTTATCTTAAGTCAATGTTCTTAAAAATACGAATTGATTTTTTTGGTAACGGCATTTATTTATTAATTACATATATTGCACAAAATGTACTTACTCGGATGTTTCTATTTATATCATGTCACCAATGTACTAGTGTATCGAGATAGTAGTAAAAAACATTGACCCAATCGTGTGATCTCATCTTGTAACAGTATATCTACTAAATTTACACGATTTATTATTCAAAGCCTTAATAACAGGCTATTAATATAAAAAATGGAAGCAATCTGACTTAAAATATATTATGACTATATAACTGTAGTAAATCATAATATTATTCAAATTTTAATGCCATTTATAATTGATAAGGAAAATACCTGTCAGATCTCTCCACAAGATAAGCCGAATAATAATAATAATAATAATATCTAAAAATAACTGCCTTTGCCCCAGTTCCTCTATACAAGCCCAAACTATCACCACAATATATAATGTTACATTCCAATAACTTTCTCAATATATTTCTGTGTAGGGATGTTCGATCCAGATGCTTTGTAAAGATATTATAGAACGCAATGATATTCTTATTGATTCGAAACGATTTTTTAGATCGATACAGTATTGTATTAAATATTTAAAAAAATATATATATGTTTTGTCAATCTTTGAATGCTAGAATACGAAAATTTTAATAGTAGAAAATAATTATAATAGAAAATTATAATGCGGCTTTCATTTAAAGTGTGGTTGGCCATAAAGACCAATTCTTAAATTTTCCAATTAATTGTCCTAATAAATTGGTCCCATTTTTCAACCTTATTCTCATTGTACATGTGTCGATCTAATAACTGATCAAAATTCATGATATCGATATGAAAATCGTATCGTATAGTATTACTTTTTATCGACCAGCACTATCGTAATGGATCGGATGGAACATCCCTAGTTCTGTGTGTGTGTTAAATGATTTAGACGAGCTTTATAGTTTTCTTAGGCGACATTAATAGTGTTTATCTAATTGTTAATCTGTCTGTGTATTCATTGAGTGTTTGGTTCCGTAGCTACGTTTACCATGTAAATATAGTCTCGAAGTGGACTGAATGGAGACTAAATAGTGTGTTGTGTTTGTATGACTGAATATGTATCGTATGTTTAGCCTATTTATTTCGATTAAGGTTTAACATTAAAGTAAGTAGGACTCCATTAACGATTGCCAAAATTGATGAGTACTTTTTTTTATATTTGTTGATTCTTTTTTATTTACTTTTCCCTTAAATTATTTTAATATTTATTTTGGGACCAAATTAATTTATTGTATTTTAATCTTACAGTTTATTGTTTATGTATTTTGAGTGTGTTCAGATAAAAGATTTTTATTTATAAATAAATAAACAAACCAAAGTCTATGTCATAGTGTTTTTATTAATCGCCTCAGACTAACGCCAGTGGCAGTAATTTCACTGTGCAACAGCAAGTATATATTTTGTTTACAAATAAAAAAAATGGTTGCTGCCATTACATGGGCATAGCAAGGAGAGGTAGGCCATTCCTAACCAACGTTAGTCTGGTGTCCATTCAAAAATGTTTAATGACAAAAAATTAAGACATTAAAATTTTAAAGAGTTTTCAATTTCAGGTAAAGAAAGAAAGCTTCTAAATTATTGTTATCTATCTTTCTTAGAAGCAGTAAATTGAGCATCCTTTGTTGTAATATAAAAATGTATTAATGTAATATAAATATATAATAAATAAATACGAATTTATGTCTACCGGCAACCAGTGTGCTCTATTTGAAAAAAAAAAAACATTGTTACTTTAATTAGCATATCAAAATACAAATAAAGCCATTCCCTATTCGCTACAAATAAAGTTCAGGGATCACAAAAAGATACAGTTCATGAAAATGATGACTACTGCTTTAAGTCATTTGATTAAGAGTTAAGATAAAGACGATTATGATTTCTAGTTTTTTCCTAAATGACCTTAAAAACCTTGTTTTTTTCATTCTATATTGATTTCTACAACGGCAAAATACTTAAACATAAATTAAATCACAGTTGTATCATTGATATCGTATTCATCACACCTATCATTCATTCATCACACATGTGATATGTGTGCATAATATCACGCTTATCATTGGTGTTCAGTGATAAGTTCCATGAACATTGTATAGATGGCACTGTAATTTTAATATTTCAATCTGTCGCTAGATGACGAGTGTACCATTTCAATGCATTCCTGAATCGCGCTGGCAAGATTATCTCGCGCAGAATCAGGTAAAAATTTTTCCAAATTTTCATTAAGACCTTACTTCATAGGATCATTTCTATAGTAGGCTCTTCACGAGATCCACATAACATGTGAGATCGTGCCAGCCGCGATGAGGAGACGTGGCGCGGCACCCTGAGCGTGAGGCGGGCGCGGCTTCGGCCGACAGCCCTCGATGATCGTTCACTCCACCACTTGTGGTGGAGCGTGGGGTGCTGTCGCTGTCTGAGTGGCTTTTTTGAACCCTTTTTAATATTAATATCTTATAGTTAATCGGTGATACTGTTTTAAAATATGATCGTTTCTCGATGTTCTTGGAAAATATATCGCACTTTAGAATTATAGTGACACCTAATCAAAAAAAGATCATGATTTTGAGAAATAAAAAACTATATAGATAACAAATCAACAATTAATTTAAAAAACATTTACTACTGTATCATCTGAAATAATTATTAAGCCTAATTTTTGTACAAATCTTTATTTAAAGTTTCTCAAAACTTGGTATTTTTAAAAGGTTTTATAATTCTAACGGTGCGTTATTGAGAAAATGTTATTGGGTTATGTATCTATCTCGGCATTAGAAATTCTAGTTTCTACTAAGCCTATAACAATTATGTTTAAAATGTTTGTTTGCGCTGATTTCAGAAATAGCTCAACTGATTTAAATGTAGTTTCCGTTTTTTTGTGTTCTACTAATTGTGCCAGTGTATGAATTTTAAATATAATTTGATTTGAAAAAATAAACATTTAATTACCAGAAAAAAAAGCAAGTTCTCAATAAAACATTGATAATGTATAAGAATGTTTATTCTGGATTTTTATTTTTTTTCTTATTCCTCCGTTTCTTTTTTACTTTCTTAGCAGGAGATGTTTCATTGTCATCCTCTACTTTTTCATTGTTATCATAACTTATTGTTACAAATGCACCTGCTTTTCTTTTATTTGTAGATTTAGTTACTTTATTCTCACTATCAGAAATGTCACTATTTTCATTTTTGGATTCATTTTCTTCTGCTTCATTATCTTCATCAGATTCCTCCTTTTTAACCAAATGATTTTGTCTATTTAATGTTACACAGGTCACTCTACAAGAAGCATTTGCAGAACATATTTCTTGTAAACTAGTTTCATCGACTGACCAAGCTTTCAATTCACCAGTACTAGATGCAGAATATAGTGTATTATTTTCATAATGCACACATTTCACTCTTTGTTTATGTGCTGGATAAGTTTGTGCCTTCGTTTCTGATACTGTAAATCTAACTATATTTCCATTTTCCAGCCCTACAAATAATGTATCATCCTCGGTCCACTGTGCTGTTGTGGGTTTTGAATTACATGTTAACCGTTTTTCTAGCCCAGCTTTACTAATAGTCCAGACATCAACATTCTGCAGAGATATAAGTGAAAACCTATCACCACCTGGTGAAAATTTTATTTCAGTAGGGAGTGTTATGCCTTTGCTTGCCAAATTAATTGTAAAAGCTGGACGACCTTTAACAAGGTTCCAAGTTCTAAGTGTTTTATCACCACCTATACTTAATGCCAGCTTGTCAGATGGATGTACAGCGATTGCAGTAACAGGCTGTCCTAAAATGATAAAAAGTTATAAGTTCATAAAAAGTGTGGAGAAAGTAAAATACTTCATTAAAATATATAATAATAATAGTAGTTACCATTGTGAGCCTTTTTCCATATCTTTTCAATTTGCCAATTGCCTGTTCTAGTTATAATTATACAGCCATCATCACTGCCTGTAAGCAAATGTGTCCCGCTATGAGTGAAGGCAACACTATTGACAGTGCCATCATGATTCATTAACACTGTGTGCTCCTTGCGAGTATTTAAGTCTATTATAACAACTTTGTCGTCTGTTCCGCCTGATGCTAGAAACTTTCCGGCGATTGATACGCAACGCACTGATGCTGTGTGTGAATATGTTGCAAATGTTTGTTTCAATTTTTTATCCTAAAATAATAAAAAAGTATTAATTGGTACAATTTTAACAGATTAATTGCATACATCTTTATATTGTGAAATAAAAATTATAAAAACACGATATTTCGAGCATGGTGTAACCTTGTTAAACTATTTATCACGTGTGAAAATCATGAAATTCAAAGATTTTAATACGATCAACATGTATAAAACGTGTGTATTAATTTTAAAATTAGGGGCCCTTACTTCATCTTCAGATCGTAATGAATATCCTAGTAGAAATCCCTCATAAGTGCCCACAACCACTTCGTCCATCGTTAAACGATATTTATATAAATATAAATGTTCAAAATACTCAAACTTCAAAGTAATATAAACATTTTTTAGTATTATAACATATGCGTATGTGATAACCTAAAAACTAAAACACCATACATTACATGCACGTAACATTGGTTGTTTTGATATTTGACATTGACATAAAAATAAAATTTTATGCATTGTCTGTAATCCATATTTAGGAAAATAAAGCTTCTTGCACATTTTCCCTTAATACACAATCAAAATCCTTTTTTAATTTAGTAATTAATGAAACTAAATAATTTCTATGAAAATCTTATGAATTACACATATCTTTATATAACAAATATTAAGAAATGTTATCATTGTACAATATTAAAACGGTATTCTAGGAATTTAATAGTTCGATAGTAGATTTCAATCATAAATTGAATTACCATATCTGAAGTTTTTTTGAATAATATGAATATCTATCCTAATTGATATTAATGCGTACCATACTCCCTTCCTATAATTTGAGTATGAATATTCTGTAATTATTAATCTTCATCTGTGACATTGTTGACAGTGTCATGAAGGGTGAAGCTACTACTAATTTTATAATTTATTCGAAATAATTTAATCTCTAGCATAGCGTGAATGTAGTTTCTTAAAATTCTTTGTATAAAAACATTTCATATTTATAGATAAAACCATATTTTCATTCTGGTGAGTGGTCGTTTACTTATTGGACTGTGTGTTTGGAATTCTCAACAAATGTCTACTGCTATCGATCTATAAGCCAATATTTGTTGTACTTTTGCCTTGGTACAGGATTCCCAAAAGAGGACATATTTAGACATCTACAAGATGGATTTGGCGGAGACAATGAAAAGTGTTCTTGCGAAAAGTACGGGAAATGCAAGCGGTGCATCAAGCAGTTCCAACGCTGCGGCTCCGCATGGCGCTGAGGGCTACGTGACGGAAAAACTCTATATGTTACTTCAATTATACTTGCAAAATAAGGGCTGGAGCCCTAGTATAGAACTTTTGCAATGTTTTAGTGATTTAAAAGAATCTTCCATGCTACCCAGTGCAGCTTATTTACAGTAAGTTACTTTATATATAAAAAATTGAAATGTATGTTGTTTTAGTTGATAATAACTATTATGTTCTAAAAATAATTCTTTTATACAGAATGATGGCCTCAAGAGTTGGTTTAGATGCACAAGGCAGATTAATATACCGTGAAAATGGAAAAATCATTCTTCCATATGAACACTTTGCTAATGCTGTTATGTTAAAGCATATGAATGGTCCTCATGGGCTACATCTTGGATTGGAAGCTACAGTTAGAGCAGTAAGTAATAATTTAGTACAGTGAAATCTGATTAAGTCCAGGTCCCCATCTGGATAAGTGAGAATCTTCTATTATTGAGAATTCCAATGAGATCTCAGCACTTTGTCATCAAATTTCCTCTGTTAATGGGACATATTTAACCTGAGTAAATGAGATTTGTTATCTAGGATTTTTTTTATGTTTACCTCTATTATTGGAACAGTAGCTCAATTCCCTGTATAAGTAAGACATTTATTTCATTTAGAACACAACTAAATTTAAAGTTTAAATAATATATATATATATTTGGGATCAATCAACAGTATAGGGCATTGTAAAGAACTTTTACAGGTAAAATAATGAGCATATACAAATTATCATTGCTCTGATTTCATTCTCTTCACATTCCAATACCAGTACATATCAAAGATTTTTTTTATCAAAACATGATTGAACTGATTGCGACTTATTGAGATTGGCTTTTGATCTGACATTTGTGAATTTTTAGGTTGTGGAGTCATATACCATTGGTCGTGATCAATTTGGAATGGAAAAAGAATTCATAGTAGATGTTGTACAAAATTGCCCTAACCCAGCTTGCCGTTACTACAAGAATCAATTGGAAATGACACAGAAATCTATACAACAACATTTATCACAACAGCCAACATATATTCCAGGTATTTTTTCATAAAAGGTCCATAACTAAGACTGCTATCTGTCTGTTTGTCCAGGCTGTATTTTATGAACTGTGACAGTTAGGCAGTTGAAAAGATGTGCAAATTGTATTTTTATAACAAATTCTGAAACAACTCTTTCTTTCTGCTAACTGTGTTGAAAAAGCATCTATAAAAGATTCAAATTGTAGGTCTTTAGAGTAACACAAGTGAACATTAATTCGTCAATGTTTTAAATATTCTGTGCTACTTTGTATCTTTCGAATATTCAGGTTTGTTGTCATCAATCATGATCAACATGATGTGGTGCAGTTAATTGGTTCTGTAATATTGTTATTGCTTCCTCATCTCTGTAGGAGATAGCCACTTTGATTATGTGTACTAACACTAATAATCTAGTATACTAATACTAGATGCATCCTTTTGTGTTTCTTGTTAAGCTGACGTGTGAAATGCTGTGTTGTAGGGCACTCTTGAAGTTTGGATGTTTATTATCAACTCATATGAAAGTCCCTTAGATTCGTTGATGGTCAGGGTGTGCGAGTTTTCATATGCAAAAACCCATTGTTTGCAAGGAGTTACAAACAAAAAACAAAATTGCAGAAGCAGGAGGTGCGTCTCTACCTGATAGTGCTGCAGTGGAGCGTCTTCTAAGAGGCGCGGCATTGCCTCAGGACTACCAGCTGCCCATAGCTCCACATTTAGCTGCTCTCAGTGAGTTGTTATGTAAAAATCTATTATTTTATTAATTTATAACATCATGGTGTATCCCACACACAGCAAGGTAAGGAAAGAGGTCCGAGTGTCAAGGCACTTCATTCCCATTTTCCGTCTAATTCTAGAGGCAATGCATGTTAAGTGGTGAAATAAAAAGCGAAGAAAATGAAAATAGAATTAAATATTTTATTTTGTCGAGTAAAATAAAATTATCTAAACTCGTCGTTTTATTCTTACATCTAACATGCAATATTGCAAATTCATGTGTATAGCCGGAAGCAGAATGTTTCGACACTAAGTTCACTTTTCGTATCCAGCAGAGTAAAGCATAAGAAAAACACTATTTTCTTCATGAAGACAGAAAGATAAATTATATATTATATATAAATTTCAGCAAACCTAGCCGGTGATAAATCCGAGCGTCGTGCAGAGAAGTTATCTCAACAGATGCTATTACAAAACAGATCGTTAGCGCATCAACCTTCCATGGAAAAGTATTCGCATTCACAACGTTCATCTCACTCCAGTATGGATACCAAGTCTAAACATCATTATACAGATGAACATAAGCTTACTGACTTTTTAAGGTAATTTTTACTTTATGATAACTGGTATGTACACTCTATATAATGTTATGAGATTTTAAACTACAACAATAACAAAATTCCAGCATCTAAAATTGTCAAAGCATCAAAATCATTTTAAAATTTTGGCACTAGGTCCTAGGTATTTTACTTTGCTTTTTTTACAATGATCTTTTTACAAAGTCCCATCGCATCCACTTTCAATAACGTAATTCATATTTGATTTGGATTACAAAGTAAAAAATAAAACTTTTTAAATTGACAATATTAGTAAGAAATGCTGTGTACATTCTTTACTTTGTTGTTCTGTTGCTTTACCATTCCAGGTAAAACTGTGGCATTTGGTTGTTTAAAAAAGGTTTCTAATTTTCTAATCTATTTTCCAGGGCCAATCTAGAAAGCCTAGAGTCCCTATCAGGCACGCCTCCCTCGTCTAGCAGCGGTGGCGGGTCTACCGGCGGCGGGGGCGCAGGCGCTTCCACGGGCGGGGGAGCGGGCGCGGGCTCGTCCACGGGGCAGGAGCGCGTGGTGCGCGCGTTCGCGGAGCTGGCGCGCAACCTGCAGCGCATGCGGCCGTGCGTGCGCCCCGCCATGTGCAAGCCCTACGGCAAGCAGAGCGAGCAGCTGCAAAAGAGTAAGTCGAAGCCGCCCCCAACTTACCTGTAGGTAGCTGGGCAGATTTAATTTTTTAATACTTAAATTCGCAGCGTCCACGACTTGTCAACCTTATTGGACATTATTATTAATTTACGCCACTCAAACACTCGATTCTTGATTTTCTCCTTAAACTTAATAAATACTGTATGTTGAGTACATCAACTTAAATCCTTGCTTAGACGTAACGTTAAATTCTAAATTTTATATTTTAAATGAGTATCTTTTGATTTAAGTTAACTTGGCAAAATTAAGCTTGTAAATTGTTATCAATAGTTCTTAGTTGTTTTTTTTTTAAATTGATATTTTTAAAAAATCTTTACATTATTGCTTTTGCTATGTGCGGGATACAGCATGTTCAAGTAAAACACCGGTATCGTTATATCGAATGACGTTATGTAAAGTTCATACTTTTTTTTTCAGTACTACTAGACACGATCCAACTCGTGCAGTCATTGCGGAGTTACCTCCCACCGCCGCACATTCAGGTCACATCGTGGAAGAATGACGATAAGTTACGGTAAGTCATTAATTATTATTATATCTCTTAATATTTCTTTATTTTAAATTCTTTGTGGATAGTTAGTTTTTTTTAACAGATTTGTTCTAGTTAAATTTTTGTATTTAGCGATAATTTCTACATCATATGCTTCTGAACTTCTTTTCGGACGCCGGATATAGACATTACGATGGCGCCTTATGGAATATAAACAAAATGTTTGTGAGTTTGATTCCCAACTTAACGCCGTACCGTGGAACTCAACGCCGCGCTTTGTATTACTACCAGAGAAATGAAAATAATTCCTCGTTTCGAGTACGAACCGAACAATCAGACCCTGATGCGCATCCGGCACAATGACATAAATTAAATATGTATTTATTTATATTTCAGTTCTAACAATATGGAGGAGCTCGAAAGCCGTAAAATTGTTAGCGGCAACTAATTTCCGGACTTTTTTCATATATCCGGATATATTTCGTTTAAACGTTGTTTTATTTTTTTATATTATTTACCAGTGACTGTAAATGCTTATTCTATTTTGGTTCTATATTTTAATCAGAAATCAAAAAATATTCATATTATTCTTATTATTTAGATATATTTTTTCTATTATTATTAACAGCTAACGTAATTTTGTCCAAGGCAAACTATTAATGAAATAATAATTGAATAAAATAATTTTGCACATATGATAAAATTTTGCTATAAAAACGGTGCTTACGTCAGGCATATACATTTTTTTATACAGTTGTTAAAAAATATTATTTTATTTCAAAAATATTATTTCGTTTTTACAATTTTTTCGGTATTTGGTGGTAATTATATCGGAAGTTTTTTTTAATATTATGTGTAACTTTAATTTTACACAATAAATGCATTTCGCACAAAATAAATTATAATTTAAAGTTTAATTATTATAATTAATTGCTTTTATATTGATTTATACTTGTTGTATGTTACTCGAAACTTCTTTTTATCTTTATTAATTATTTCCTGTTACATACATTTTCCTATGTTTTATTAATTTGAATGTTGATTATAGTTTTAAAATGTTTTTACAACTTGTCCTACCAGTAGATGACCGAGTACTTGGAGGTCGTTGCGTTCATATAAATACCATTTAATCTTTAAAAAAAATATTTCATAAACACGAAATGTGTATTTTACTCGATTTTTATTAATTTGTTACTATTTTAACCAAATTAATCAGTATATTGGCAGTTCACAATAGTCTGCAGGTCTAACACCTGATCATGGAATTTATAATTATAGTTTATTTTCTCTCGTAAGGTTTGGAGTTTTCTTCAATACTTTTTCAAATATACGGTATTAATCCGGTTAAAATAGTTTTATAATAAAATATTTTATATACATATACTTTTTTTTGTCTAATTCTCGGCTTACTGTTATAAGTGCATTATTTACACTGTGATAGAAGTGTAACAGTTAAGAGCGACACCTTGACATGGATCTTGAATAGTATTATATGTAAGTTAGTTTGGGCTTCAATCTAAATTAAGTAGATACTAAAGAAAAATAACTTAAATTGTAATATAATCGAAATTTTGGCTTTATTTTTTTTGTTTATGAAGGTATTTGTATCTTGGCGGATTGTGGAAACCTAGTTCAATAAATATTATTTTATAATACATTGTAATAATTTTTTAAATTTCAAAAATTTAATAACATATTCGAATTTCTATAAGTATAATTTTTATTTTCTTTGCTTATTTTAATATAAAAAAATTATATGTGTCTCACAAATAAATCTTTAGAAAACTATGTAAATCCGTTTGGATACAATTAACTTGTGTAAATGAAATAATATATAAGAATTTAGGAGATGAAATAAACCGCCATGTCTTGTCTTGTAAAGTGATAGCGAGGTTAGTATCGTACTGAAGACTGCAAGTTTTTCACATTTTCTATTCTTGTCTATTTTCTATTCGAGTGTAGGTGAAGTTGTAGGAAACCGCACTGTAGCCGGTTTGTTTACAGTTCGATGTTTTATTATTAAGTTTTTATCTTTAAGGTGTATCTTAATATAGAGGTCTTCGCATATTTGATGGTTGGGGCCCATTCGTAGATTATGTCACACGAATTTTATATTTTTTGGACTCCTTGTCACAACTGGGCACGTTTTTGACCGTTTAGTGTAATTGTAAAATATGTGACAAATAATAAATATGTGATTTATTATCTGTCACATATTTTACAATTTTATACGTATTAAGTGTATTTTACATTTTGGCATTTGATGTCGCGGAGTTAATAACACATTCAACAACTCATTGTAACAAAATGTCACACTTCTTTTTCTGACGTGTGACGTAATTTATGAAAGCCGTTTCACAAAATGGCGACTGCACGTCAAGTGTGAGTAGACCTTCATTATCAGTGTATTTCGTGTTTCAATGTTTCTTTCATATATTTAGTTTTTATGTAAACTTTGATCGATGTATAAGCTTTAAATTATTCTTTTTTATTTGTTCATCGTACGAAATCACTTTTTTTAAAACTTTTTATACATCATTTCTATTACATCACTTATAGTTCGCAAGTGCAATAATTGGGCATAGCCTACTTTAAATTTTATATATAAGTACTGTAATTCTAAATTGTAAATCATATAATATACATACATATTCTATAATATAATATAGGCGTATGAGGTTGTATTGGTATAAATAAGACTACCGATTTAATTAACGGTGGGCGATTATAAAAAAAGTTGTAAATTATTAATTTTCAATATAACAGGTGATAATGAAAAAAAGTTATTATATTGGGGTATATAACATTATTTCATTATCACTAAAAATAATATCGATATCGAAGATATCGATTTCATTTCATAAGTTGAATAACAATTTGTCTATTTGCATTTTTTACATTCTCACAGCATCATATTTTGTAACCACTGAAGCAAGTAGCTCTTTTTAAATATATTATTGAGAAAAACAAATAAATATCGACATTAAGAATTGGTTCATGTTAATATAACGAGGCTATTTTTCCTTTATAGTTCATTTAATATATATATGCACTAGAATCTACTTAAGTTTTTATTAAAACAGTTAAACATCGGGTGGCATGTTTATTGTTAAAATTGATTTTTTTATTTTGCTTAGATCGTATTTTATTTTTTTCTTATTTGAATTTAGTGTATCAATGATATAAATGAGTGCATATAATTCATATAATAACCACGTTTGGTAGAAAATAGTGAATTAGCCCTCGAAGTATTAAAATAACCGGATGAATCTCTCTCTGTATTAGAATTAAGCTTTCTAGTCAAAAATTAATATCATATTCTTAAAAAAATTGGTCTTATTGGCAAAATGTACCTATCGGATTAGTAATTTATTGTAAACTGCAAACATATCACGACAGTCACTGTCTATAGCATGTCTTGATCTCAATTCTAAATCACATTAATTAACACTGTTTATTATTATTTTCTCATTTATTACATTAATTTTCCAACATTCAATATCTCCAGTTACTTTTATTTGACACTACAGTAGAATTAGTTTCTATATAATAAAAAATATAAGTAGCTTCCTCCATTTTATATTATTACGCATTTACATAGATTTTTTTTGTCTCGAATGAGTTATCTCGACCTTGTACGACTGAGCTTTGTATATCTTTTGGGAAATATTTTTCTTTTATATTGGTTTATTAATCACAAATAAACTAGCGGTAGTATTATTTTTATTTGGCTGAAATTTTATTAATCTGGCAACTTTAGCATGTGATAATTTAATAAATACTGTAAGCTTCGTAGTTAATTTCTTTCATTTTAATTGTATACGTTTTTTTTTGTTTTATATAATATTTGTAGTGTTGTACTGAAACGGTGTAAGTTTGGCCTTGCCAAGTCATTAACTGTTTGCCGATTTGTTTATATGTAAAAAAATATTAAAGTGATAAAAAAAATTAGAATAAATAAAGTGATGCGAAAAGAAACTTTATTTTTGTTTTATTTTCCTTTAGGTGAAAGTAATGTAAAAAAATTGATAACTCATTTAAATAAGTTATTTGAACAGGTTTTGTCAAATTGTTATAAGTTTTTAAATTTTATTATTACTTCAATGTGTGAATAATACTTTTAAAAATGTAAAAAAAAACTTAATATATTTTTAATTTTTTATTGACCACATACACATAGAATACATAAAATATTGACATAAATTGAGAAAATAGAATAGTAAATTGACAAAGTGCTCACAAAAGTTTAAAGTATTTTGTGTAATATAATTTAATAACTAAATAATTATTAATATAATTATATTTAAAAATTAATGTATTAAAAAAGAATTATAGCACCTCGTGGATATTATAATTTGTGTAGAATATAAAGTATGAAAGACGTACATGTTATTATTATATTAAACATAATTAGTATACATACAAATTTAAAATCAGGAATGATATTAAAACTTTACAATTATTAGTATCGATGTTGAATCGCAACGAAATTTGGATAAGTTTCTTAATATGTTATAAATGTAATAAAAACATTTAAATACATATAAACCCTTTAGTCGCAGCATTTTGATTGATCATTTCAAAATATTTCTATTATTTTTGGTCCGTAAAGATTGGCACTAACGTAATCTAAATATAAAACTTCGATTTACATTATTAAAACGTTACGGAAAGATAAAAGTTATATGACATGCAACGACTAAAACGTTACGGAAAACTTACCTATTACACACAGCACATTAAATTCGATAACTAAATATTATTATTAAATGCTGATTCAATATAAGTACTTCCTTATGGCAGTATCTCATTAAATGTAGTTTTATTACGTATAACAAATACCATAAACAAGGCTTAAATATAAAAAGAGAGAGACATCGATTACAACTTACAACGGAACGGTTACGATATATACGTATTCGATGATATGCTATCGTTAGTTACGTTTGATCGTTGAAAAATATTTTAATTATTAATAAAATTATGGACGTCTTCAAACAGTAATAAGGTGGATGTAAAATAACATGAAATAAGAGTAAAAATTCATTTAGCATTATAGCTATTATATATTTTTAATGCTTTAAAAAATGTATGTGCCTACAACATGTCGATGGGAAGAAATGTGCATGTTTCTGGAAATTTAATATAAAGCGATTATAAATGCTATTGTAATATATCTATTTAAGTATAAAAAAATGTATGTACTCGTATATGGCATGTAAAATGTATATGGAAAAATATTCAAATTTGTATTTTTTTATTTGACTGACATCATTTGAGGTAGGAAGTACTTGAGCTTAAAAATAATTGTTTCTTATGAAATAAATTATAAATATTGCGTACTATTTGGAATGTTTCACATTAAAAGGACAATCGTTTATGTTGGATGCATCTTAATCCTCTTAAATAATAATTTAACACCGCCTTTTCGTCTTTTATATTCATTTCAAGTTTTATTTACTTTTATAAACATAAAATATTAGTCATTCGGATAAAACTTTGAAATACACTAAATTTCTAACCGTCCATTGATCTATATTAATGATATAAATATAATTTATAATCACTTTGCAGATTCCACATTGATAAGTACAGTTTTTTTTTTGCATCACGCTATATCCTGTATATGATAAGGTATGCAAAGGGACCTAGTGTAGACACTCTGTTCCCCATGCGTCACCCAATTTTTGATATTGCTAGTTGAGGTTTGATGACCAGAGGGAGAAAATAAAAATAATTCCTCAGAACCCCCAACCATCGCAATTATATTCAGACCAGCTTATAATTATATATTAAATCTATGCATTACAAATTATTGTTGTTTTATAAGTAAATTTAGAGAAAGATAGTAAGTTAACATTGTAAATAAAGTAGAAAAAAAAATTGAAAGAAGTTTCTAAGAGCAACACACATTACATTTAACATCGATAGTTAAACAACATTGATTACGTGCTATAAAAGATTAATTGATATAAAAAATACTTATATATAAAATAATGCCACTGGTGAAAAAGGAAGTTAACCTAGGAAATGGTTTTCAAAGTACCATTCTATGAAAAATATTGTAGGATTGGTTTTTTCGGATGGTTACAAAGAAAATTGTACCCTTCAAATCAATAAAAAACAATAAAAAAAATAGAAATTAATATAAAATCTTATAATAAAAAATACATATATATCTAGAGCACGTATGTTTTTATTATATGCTTAAAAATAATGAATGCTTTTTAACCTTATCAATTTGTATATATTAAACATATATATATAAAAATGAAAAAACCGTTTACTATTTTAAATATAAATTTGTATATAACTATTTACAACACAATTATACCAAGATGAGATATGCTTCTTTTTTGTTATTTCTGTATATAGTAATATCTTCACACATACATCATTTTTTTAGGATAAAATTGGTCAATTGAACAAATAATCACTGAACTTCTTAATCTTTATTATTTATATTTAAAACACCAAAAATATCAATTAAAACTTTTGGGTCTAATTATTACACAAACATACAATTAAATGTTGTTTACATTGAATAAAATAAAATGTATATTAACAAATGTACTATATACACAAACTAGAAGTAAATGAAGATACTTTTATTTTTACTTAAAATATAAAGTAAATGCAACTAATATATACAAATGTAGCTCATCAAAGACATAATATTTTAAATATAGCAAAATTTAACCCAGATATAAATACATGCACACATAAACTGCATTGTAAAAGACCAAATCGGTAACTTAAATATTTTGGAACCCAGAGATAATATTGAATTTTTATAAATTTATGATTTAAACATTTTTAAATCATGCTGTAACATGCAAGATTCAAATGATTCTGCCATTGAATTTGACTTAGAAAATATTATTTGTCTTAAAGTTATAAGTACATCTATAAAAATCAGAAAAATAATATACTACAGGGACATTAACAAAACTATCAATTAAAAGAATCTCTTCAATTGGTGCAAATTCGAAACCCTCTACGTTCAAAGTTTTTTTATGTACTTTCTACAATATTTTTTCATCTTTAATTTTTTTATAGCTTCATGCTTTATCCCGCACTTGGGAGCCTAGTGTTAGAACACTCTGTTCCCACTTTTCGCCCAATTATGCGTACGAGCGGAATTCACAAAGGAATGGCCCACGACGCCTTTCCATATTATTATTTTATATAGACACATATCACCACCACCAATAAACACATAACCCTCTTTTGCGTTGTTCAGTAGGGTAAAAACAAATTAAATGAATATGAATATAAATCAAATGATATTCAACGTATAGGTTTAAACACATAAACTGAATCGTCTAACCAATAGTAAGCTTGGGCGAAGTCCCCTTCGCAGAGGTAGGGAGCCCGCGCCCACGATGCTATTTCGAAACCCATTTCGTTTCTCATAAAGTGTATGAACGAAGTAACTTGCTCTTCGAAATTGTTACCTTCGATTGGTAGACGCTCTTCGGGCTTGTGGTCTGATGTTACTAGAATTTGAAAAAAAAATGTATTAGTTTTAAAAATATGTATAAAATTTGAGGCTGTCGTGACGCAGGGCAAGACAAGACAAAGAGCGGCGTTATGTTCCGTTTGTCAACACGCAATAAGTCTAGAATTAGGCGTTCAGGAGAACAATGTCTTAACACTAAGTTCCCTCTACCTACTCTGCTATATGTGGGCTGCAGCGTATATAGCTATTTATCTATTTATTTACTTAGGACTATTCAACACACGATGATTAAAATTCTAATAGTTAAATAAGCAATTGAATTTTAATTTAGTTGGGAATCGTAGAGTGTTAACACTACACCTAACTTACAAACAGAATACACCAAAAAGCTACAAAAAACCAATAATCACCTTCAACATAAGGTTTATACGGCAACACAAGAGCAAGTAGCAGCACACCGTCGGGCGACAGCGCAGCCCTCGCCTGCTGCAGCATGCTGCGCGGCTTGCTGCATCTGTCCAGCAGGTTGAGCATGCACACGCAGTCGAAACGTTGCTCTTGCCACCAATCTTCTGTGTCCAGGAGTCTTTGAGAGGGAGAATATTTAGTTTAAATAGAGATTTAAATATAATTTAGTTTGTTATTCATTTCTTTGATTATGGCATGGAATATACGCAGGAAATAGTACTAGAGAACTCATTGAGTAAAAGTTGAAAAAGTGCTATCACGTGTATGATATTTCATATAAACATAATATATGTAAACACTAAGTAGCTTCTGCCTTCCCTACTGTGTGTGAGATACATCGCGGAACTACTGGATTATGAAAACTTCATATTAAAAAAAATACATTTATCGCATAGCATACAAAACTTACGCATATCCCTTAGTAGCGAGAGCTTTACGCATGCTGGCAGATATCTCCGTGGCGAACGATTTCGAGTAGAGATGTGAGAACCGCCGGCTAACCTCTCCGTCGCCGGCACCGACGTCCACCATGGTCTCTCTCTTCTCCGCCCCTATATTAGCTGCCTTCAGCAAGGCGAATGCTTGCGAGATGGACAACACGAACATTGACCCGCGACCGAGCCATCTAGAATGTAAAAGTTGACAATACAATATTAGGAACACCTTTAGTTTTTGATAAAAAGAAAGTAGTATTATTTATATTTAATTTATTAAAAACATCTCTAGTAAATAATCAATAAATAAATTTATAAAACATTTTCATAATTTTGAATTTATTAATAGTCGTTGGCGTTTTCGTAAGAATATATAAATAATAGAACTAATATCTGAGTTCATTTGCGTTTTTTCTTCAGTTTATAAAGAAAAAATAATTGTAAAATACGTCTCCCACTATTTCATTTATTTCTGCCTTATAATCTAGTCTAGTTATTACTTTATTATGTTATCGTTATCGGTGGTTAGACAAAGTGCCTCACAAGAACTATCGTAATTAGGGCGTCATAGACGTAAACACTACAAAAACTAGCTTTATTGGAATTTTTAAATAAATATGATTAATTTAAAACTAAAACTGGGTATATGTATTTAAGTTGTCTTGCAGAACGTGGCAGGCACAAGCAACAATAGAACAATTATCAACGTCGTGGCGGTTATTCTGGAGCGTTGGCGCTGGCTTGCAATTACCGAGTATAAAACACAAAGCTACGGGCAAACGGCGTTCGGCGTCCAACGATCGGGCTCGGTCCTAGCAAATTGTGCGCCGGCGGCGAGGACCCGCGCCCACCACGCCGCGGGCCACGTTCGAAAGTGGATAATGACCAGTAAATCCCGCACTCATTAGCTGAAGGCGGGCGAGCGTCGCGATCGATGCCAATAGTCTTTGAGAAAAGGGATAATCGGCACGGGACCAGCGCTCTGTTATTAGATGTTGTACCATATATCACGGGAGGTATTATCGGCGGCCCCTGGCGTCCGCGTCGCAATTACTGTGGCGCGAACATGGTGTGCCATGAAGTCTTCTTGCTGGGAATTACTGTTTTAAATACATGTGGCCGAATCTTTTCTTATAATTAAAGGCGAGTCGTGGCCCAGACGCTCATGCATGAGACTGTAAAGGCGACAGATTGTGGGTTCGATTCTGAGTGTCGAGGTAAATGTGCGGCGTTGAGTTCTGCCACTCAATAAGCAATGACACGCAACGCAATTCGGCGGAAAGTGAGGACTGGAGTGTCATACCACGGTTCCTACTGCCTACCCGGCTAGGATATGCGGGGTACAGCGTGAAGCTGAAAAAACCCTAATAGCAGATCCTTAAAAGTCTTTTGTGATAAAATTTTAAATATTAGATATATATTTACCATAGATAGGACTGCTCCTGAATCTATATAAAGTATGACTTTCATTTCATTTGCTGTAAAGGTAGTGCGGGTGACATAAATATACAGTTGATTGGTGTATTGTCCTGCTTCACTTCGGAAAACGACGTGACATACATATAGGTAT
>FAPJ01008288.1:0-11027 GCA_001485985.1 Heliconius ethilla aerotome | reverse complement strand
TTATTATATTAGTATAGATTAGTCGATGTTTGGAGGTATAATTATTACTTTACGGTGCAGTTTTGTATTGAAACCTTGAAGTTGCAATGAAAGCAATGAGGACATAATGATAAAAACATTTTCTTTTTTTTTTTGGTTATATCGTGTGGAATGACCCACTGCTTCACATTTTTTAACCAGACCAAGGATACATTCATTTTGTAAATATGAAAAACAATGTATTAATATTTTAATTTTTCCGGACTGATACTACAAAACGCGGCATAAGTCCCTTCAATAAAACTACTGTGTGTATTATTACATAAATTATTATTTATTAAGATTTAAATGAAATCAGAATAAAATATACTACGAATATACGAGCTTTTAATTTTTAATTTCACGTATAAAATTCTAAAGTGTTCATTTTAGGCGCGGAAATAGGATCCTGTCTCCCACACGCTTTCTGATAAAGGGTAAAACTTAAAAGGCAGTTTAAATTCGTATTATACGCACTTTCATGGCGAATGTTCGTTATAAGGATTTTGTAACATATACAAGTATGTACTACACGAGTTACTTTATATTTAGCACTTTTATTCAGCTTCACACTTTATCTCTCATAAAAAGAATGTATTGTCAAGTCACTTCTTTCTCCACTTTGAACCAGAACTTGAGGATATTGTGTGATCGACTCTCCGCCCCTTATACTGCGAGTGGGAACCAAACCCACGTCTATAGCTTACAGAAGTCAAAATTCAAATACTGTCGTAGTACCACAACGCCACGGACTACTTTACTTTCTTTCATGTTATTTAATTTCATTATTATATAATTGTGTATTGTAATTATTTTCAATACAATTTATGTAAGATATCTTTCATAAAATTAAAATAAACAATCACACTCTGACCTTACCAAGGACAAACGAAAATACCAAATATTATTAGTTCCTCTTTTAAACCTACCTTCATTCAGTACGTGCCGCCGTGCGTGTGTCATTTAGCAAAGCATAGGTTTTTAACTGCCGTGTCATATAGCGTGACTAATAAACACTATTCACAAAATCGACTTTTATGGTCCGAATACATTTTGTTAGAAAAATACACCCGTTAAGCGGTCTGCTTCAAACAACTATTGACTATTCTTTCCATCTATGCAAAATTTTAGATTATATATTGTGGGACTTTTAGTTCTAGACATGAATAGCATACTCTATTTACTTTTAAACGCGGAACCTAACGTCACACCTTTTCTTAGTAGAGCAAGGGAATGTCAATCATTTAGTAATTACATAGTAAGGTCGAACTCACAACCACCGAGCGACGCAACGGTTTTAATTACATTTTAGCGTGTTTGTGTACGTACATAAACCTATAAGAATATGTATGCGAAGAAAATATATTTTCTTGTATGTTTATATTTTAGTGCACTTTGCATCCTAGAAAAAAATATGTTTTTATATAATTTCAAACAAATGCGCTGTAGAATCTTGGATCACGAGAATCGATGAGATCTTGAAACATTCTGTTCGAAATTGTTGATTATTTTTCCACATAAAAAACTATTTTTATTTTGAAAGGAATAATAGTCAGTAGGGACAATAGTTTGGTGAGCACGGTGGATGATGGAGAGAGTCTGGCTTCAACTCATGTAACTTCGATGATTATGTAAATAATTTGACTTTGTTGTGAGAAACAAGCGCAGACAAAAATATGTAAATATTTCCATAACAACTTTTAAACAAGTAACTGTAATTCATATTTTAATTTAACATGGCATTTTTAATATCAGAGCAAAATCTCAAATCTAATTTAAATAACCGTCCATATGTGTATGTAAACTTTAGAAATTCTCAGAAAAGTTGTATCATTTTTATTAGAGCTACTGGTAATATAACGTTACCTACTAGTCACACCTTTAGCACGTTGCGTGCATTCATTCGAGAGAATACTCCACCCATATCAGGTGCATAATACAGAAATATATCTAATATTTATATCATTATTTAATATTGATATCACTTATATTTTATTATTTTTTTACCCAGATTTTTACAATTTTAGATTATTGAGAGATAGACGAGTGACGGAACTCACCGCGGCCTTGGTCTTCGTGACTCCTTACCAGAATAAAGAAATGGAAATATTTTTTATATATATAAGAACCCACACCCTGTCGCGTTTTGTAGTCACACGCCTACATTTAATATACATACTTAGTCTTAATAATATAGTCTTTTTATTTTACTTAAAAATTTTGACATTTTATCGATAATTCAATGGTTGCAAAAATCCGTTTGTTATATTTTAAAAATTCATGACCCCTCCCTTCCAAAAATTACAAAGTTTCTCGTCCGCACACAGCAGGACAGGCAGAGAGAGACTAATGTTAAGACACTCCGTTCTCCACTTTCTGCCGAATGAATGAATTTCTTAGCTATATACATTTCCATTTATGGCCTTTAATAAAAAACAATAAAAATAACGGCCTCGAAACTAACGAAACCAATAAAATGTGATGGAGGAAAATCTGATGTAATACTTCGATTGCCGCCTCAAATTGCCAATCCATTATAAGTTGGAAATGTAGTAGCTACTGTCGTCTTTGTTTACATTGAATAACCATCATTCGATTGGAATATTGTAAGCTTAATGTAGATTATGTAAAACTGTCGTATATTAGTTATGTAATTGTAAATTTTCTTTCTCTCATTTCCGTTTTGACACGTATTTGATTAAACATAAAGGTATAATGGTTCTAACTTTTACCATTTTTTTTTCTTAAAGTTGTGCTCGCCACCATCCAAAACCTCACAATCCACCATAATATAGGAGATACGAAAAATACACCGACAAACTGACTGTCTTCCAGACGTTTACGTAACAGAAACTTAAACGTACAGACAGACAGCATGATATACAGTGTCGTCTGACCTCTGCTCGTTCTGGTTTTCTGAAATTGATTGAAACAAGGAAGTACCTCGTCTCGGCATTTGTCCAAACTATTATTTACAGACACCAGCTGTTTTGCATCGCGAATATGCGTAACATTGTTCTCGCTCGTGTCTGTCTATATATAGTTAGTATGCGGTCAGCTCTATGTATTTTTAGTAAATCTCTTTACGTAATAGAAAGTATAGGATTGATGTAAGCCAATAAAATATGTCTGATTCAATGTTAAATCAATGATTGTTTAGTTAGGTAAGCTGAAAAATTTTCGCTTCGCGCTGTATTCAGCGCACAGCAGGGTAGGCAGAGAGAACCTAGTGATAATATACTCCATTTCCAACTTTCCGTCGAATTCTGGATGAATTGTGTGTAGAGTGGCGGATCTCAACGCCGCGCTTGGCCTTGACACCGGTGCAAAGAAATAGAATTATACATTTAAATACAACATGTGAATAAACAAACATTATCAATCTTTTCTTATCTTTGCACAAATCTCGTTCTTTGTGAAGTAAATATTAAAAATCTTACAATCAATCAATGTATTTTACTTTATTTAATCCGGCCATTTAGAGGTTGAACGCGGACAACTGAAACCAAAACCACACTTTATTATAACTGGACCAAAGAATATGTATATCGTTTAAATATTGTACTGATTGGAATTTAAATTTACAATATTTGGGCGATATCTGTAAAAAGTTATCTTTCAAATGTTTTAATTATTTTCATCTATCATTATATTCATGCCTGGGCGTGCATAGGCTACGTAAGCTACAAGAGTGTTCCAGGGCGTTTCTCCAATGCTTCAACACTTAGGTTCCCAGGTTCCTTCGGCCTACCCTGCTTTGTGCGTGATACAGCATAAAGCTGAGAGAGATATAATAAATATTTGTTATCTAAATAAATATTTACTTTATGAAATATAAATATAGATCAATAACAATGTAAGGGTAGGCCTAAGTACGAATACTTAGTCGTAATTCCCAATCCGTTTACACTAAGTATGAAGTTAAGTCATCGGGGATGAGTCAAGTGGGAGTACACACGCTTAATGCCCATGTGTAGACTCTTTCCTGTAAGATTTACTTTTGATTCTGTAAAATATTACATTTTATACACAAATATAGTTATTTTTGTTTTGCCGCGCATATTTTCATTTTATGAGAAAAGAAATTGAAATTGTTATTAAAATGTTTAATGAAAAAACTACTTCCGTTCACTAAACCTCGGGGAGCCCAACTCGCACTTGACCGGTTTTTTTCAATTGTTTTGTTACATTATTAGCACAATATAATGTGAAATATAACATTTTCCTGTATAACGAAAAAATCATACATATATTTGTAAGTGGATGAGGAAAACAATCTAAAACTACTGTACCACGTTCTAACCTTATAAACCCAGCGTTATCTGTACGTATTTATGTGCATACATAATGTTATATTTATCGAAAAAGTTATGACGCCAAAGCATAGTATAGCAGTTTTTATATTTTGCGCACGTCTACAAGTCGGCTCACCAAGTTTTTACAGCATCAAGGACTTTCTGAAAGCATCTCATATCTTTGAACCATAATATTTCTAATATAGTTACATAAAACCATATGACTTTTCCACCTAATATATTATGTCTTTAAACTAGATGAAATACAGAAGGATTTTTAAAATAGTTTTTAAAGTAATAGTTGACAAAATCAGTGTACCTCGAATAGACCACTAAACTAGAATTTCTTTCCATGTATGGAAAAATGTAAAAAAAATTTTTAAAAATATGACACTAAATTATCTTTCTATTTTATAATACCTACCTATCCTATATGCATATTCTTTGAATATTACAATTGAATACAGGCTTAAAAACTGATTTTACATAGAAATCAAATGCTCTATTAAATCGAATGGAAGGAAGGATCCACACTTCTTGGGAACCGTCGGAGCATCCGAGCCGACCACTATACGTAAGCATTTATACCTTAGTATGGAAAAATTAAAATTAGCCCTTTTTCCAAAAAAATATATATATCGGGAAATACCGAAAATTAGTCTGTTTTCGTTTGCAGCTAATATTTTTTGTCACGCCAACTGGTCATCCTACCACCAATGACGTACGTTCATTCAACAAACATGTATATTGCGAACAAACGTATAATAAACACATCTTATGTAATTTCAGTCTTCATTATATCGTTATGGAAATGGTTTGTTATCCAATTAATTAATATTAGTCGTGTACGCGTTTAGAACCAATGAGAGACTGTTTGTTTGTTCATACTAGTCTAGCTGTATAAAGCAGATCTCTGTATTTTGAATAACCATTTCAATTATTATTATTACTATAGCAATATCGTTAAAATGATTACTATATCCATTAGTGATTTTATACTATTTTTTTTAAGTTCGATTTAAAAAGAATAAAAAAAAACTGGTAGATAGAAGCTTTCTAATACAAACTTTATTATAGGTAAACAAATATTATTGTAGGTATATAATAATATTTTTATTGACTTTTATTCTGAGTTTATTTATCAAAGTACAAATCGTACAAATATTAGGTATTAATATTTGTTAAACGCGTTTGTATGTAACAAGGCAGGGAGAACTTGGAAACCTAGTGTTAAGACACTCCGTTCATATTAAAACACTCCTGTACCTTTCCACCGAATTCTGAAAGCATTGCGTATAGAATGGCGGAACTCAACACCGCGCTTTGCCGTGAAAACGAATTTGCAAACAATTACGTTTCAATTGAATAAATTAAAAGAATGTGATTATACGCCATTTTCCGGCATTGCTCATCCTATCACACAACGAACAATCTATTAATACTGAGATTACAAATTGCAACCTTCACTTGCAGTAACCGATATTAATTAAAAATAATCGTATAGATATAGGTAATGTAGTGAGCCCGTCGATCTATTGCGTATTATCGATTATGTAGAAATGAAATGTAAAAAGGTATTTATAATTATAATAGAGTTGAAATAACCATTTTAATTAACCTAATTGTTTATTTTATCTCTGTTTTTGTTTTATTTTTATTAATTTTATTTCAGTTTTGAGGGCAAATATAAGGTAGTTATTATACGTATAGTATTAAACAAGCAAACAGATTATTATTTTATAATAAATGCATGTAGTTTTACCGCTTCACGTATTTATGTAATATTTATAAATCGTTTCGTAGGGTAGGTGCTCGTACATTGTCAAATGTCTGCATTTCTTGATAGAGAAACTTAAAATACTTGAAAAATCATGGATTGCAGTTGTCAGGGTACGGACTCCTCCCTCCCACTCCCTTATTTCCTACGCCATTAAACATAGATGTGTACGTAAATTTAACTATCACATTTTGCACTTGCCATTATCAATGTCATCCAAAAATAGTGTTTTAAAAAATTACAACCTGTTGAGTTCTTGCCAAATACACATCTTGCGGCGAAAAATGCAAAATTTACATATCTATAATTCATAATAGCTGGAGCGGATGTTGCAAATGTTTTCTTTTTGCATATAAATTTCTTTAGATCATTACATCATTTTTTTTTCAGATTCACGCTGTGTCCCGCATTTAGCAAAGTAGGAAACGGCAAGTTCCAAAACACTCCGCTCCCCACTTTCAACTGAAGTCTGAAGGCATTGCGTGATGAGAGGCGACACTCAAGGCTGCGCTTTGCCTTGACATCAGGGCGAAGAAATGAAAATATTAATTATTTCATCTCCTCAATCGAAAATTGAACCCACAACTTCTGTGTTTACAATCAAGCGCCATGTGCCTTAGCGGCCTTAATTATTTAATTTTTTAATGTATCTGGCCTTTATTTTAATGTATTTATTTATTGAATACAATAAATGAGGTCAGAATTACAATATTATGTTCTAGAAATAATGAAGAAAATAATCAATTATAATAAATATCTATTTAAGGTATTTATGTATTTATTAGCTAAATTGTTTTGAGCAGAAATGTCTTTCTATTGTAATAAAAAGATTTAGGATTTTACCTTATATAAGCAGGATAAGCAGCGAGAACTGGAATATGATTTCCGTTTGTTTTCAACTTTCAAATTGTGTGTCGATCGGCGGACCTTAACGCCGCGCTGTCTTCTAAGAGAGGGAAAATGAAAATAATAAACAGTCTTACAAAAAAATATTGCTTCATTATTTTAATTTATTAACGAGATTTTTGAAAGTCTTAAAGAAACAGTCTTATACATCTAAATTTCTAAATTTTTCATTCTAAAATTGCATCATTATAAAAAATATGAATGTTTATCGACAGTCACGACAAGTTTAATTGGAATAAAAATTCTTATTTACTCGCAACTTGTATGGTCTAAAAATAATTTATAAAGCTGATAACAATCTCTTAACATGCCATTACCAAACAGCATGCCTAGATCTTATCTTAGTTATGTTTTGAAATGGATTGCAGATATTTTTTTATTAAATATCATTATTTCTGTTATTTTTCTTGTCTAACCATTTATTCTGAAATAATTTATTAAGTTAGGTATCTATAGAAAAATCAATATTGAAATCGGATTGTATAAAAACTTGGTATGGAATAATTCTTCGTCATAGTTAAGAAATACCAAAAAAAAATTTGATGATGTGACGATGATGCGACTAAGATCTTTGCCTTTATAAGATTTTTTTTCCTCATATTATACCCATGCATGCTTTCTTTTTACATCCAAATATTAAAATTTTATATTATAATATTAAGAAGAGCTGAAAAAAAAATGGGATGGTATCACTAATCGGCGATACTTAACATCGCAGGTTATCTTACTAGACCAGAGAAGTGAAAATAAAAATTATTTCCCTAGAGGCTCTAAACTTTAAACCTACAACTATCGCGTGTATAGTAAAACTGTGTTACAATAGCTTGAACTTGAAACATACATACATAAATAATCAACTTCTTTCCAAGTCTAGTAGAAGTCTCCTTGAAAGAAAATCGATATGTAATAATAGATATAGCACTCGAACTAAATTACATTTTTTTACAAATGAATCTGAAACCACTGAAAGATTAGTGAAAGTAAAAAAGTAAATTTCGACGGCTATATTCATACAGTTTAATTATGCACTAGAAAGTTTATATTCAGATAGTGATTTTTTCGATTGCGCCAGAATTTATTTTTTTCTAATGCACCTCAAGCAAGTTTTTCACTTACCCAGCACATATATTATGGATATACAGTTATTTTAAGACACACCATGAATAATGACGTCAGGTTAAATCCTAAATACAGTTATGAGTTCTCCCGCTCATGGGAAAATTTATATAAATTATATCTTAGTTATACTAGTTTGATTTACCAACTCTAAAAAAGAAAAAATGCAATAAATACACTTCATTTTTAACAAAACTAGTAGGTAGATGTAGTAAAATTCACGAATACAAATTGAAAAAAAGCGAAAAAACAATATCGTTAAAACAACTGCCAGTATCTATGGTCCATCAAAACGCTTTGAAAAGTTGATTGCATTTTAAACTCGCAAACGCAGTTATTGATGTTCGATAGTACGTACCTACCTAACGACATTTTCCCCGCGTTTTTCAGCACGCCGTCAACTCGACGTATTGACGTGAAAATCGATGCTAATGGTGCCTCTTTGTTAACTCACGGCCTTTTTTATTGCTGTAGATACTGATGGTTTTGCCCTGGCTTAAAATACATTTTGCCATACAAATTTATCAGATATTTTAGACGCGTTAGAAAATTTAAAGAAATTATTTCTAAGTTTAATATTATATATTACAGTATTTATTCCCTTTACTTCATTACTTAACAAATAAAGGAGTAGACATACACCACCAAGAAGTGCACACGTAGTTTAGTTCAATCCTCCACTTAGAGGAATGATTCATTTCCTTCATTCATTTCCCCGGTTCAAAGCACGATGTTTGGTTTTCATTCACCATACAACGTCGCATATATAAATTGTGGAGAACGGAGTGTTTAAAAGCACTATTTTTAATTGATTTTTTCACTTTATGTAATATTATATTCATAAAATAACTAACCGTCTAGATAAAATTTTATGTATTCAAATAATATTTTCAAATGTCTACAACAGTATGTATATACTGTTCGTTACATAAAAAAAAAACAATTTAAATTATCGATTATTATCGCCATCCTTGTCTTGTCCTTGAAAGGTGACAAGGACAGGTAGGACAACATTGAAATATAAAGAAAGATAGGGAAACATAAAGATAAAAACGATTTATGTGCAATACCTTTTATAGAAGATGACTGTTATTCTGCCACATTTATAATGTAATTAATTACTTAATGTCTATTGCTTTGAAAATTCAGCAACAGGTTCACATCTTGCTCGTGGTAAATTTAGTTTTTGTGTTAAATATATAAATCCGATAAAGCGAAAGAACATTATAGATCTGGGGTTTTAATGTCATCCGTATAAAAATTCATTTAACGAATTTAAATAACGGTTTTTGTAAGATTCCTCTATAACTTGAATACTTGTCTAAGTGACTTTGTTACAAATTTTACAAAAAGAGTATTTTATTATATACCTACTAATTATTTCACTATTAAATGTCATCATGATGAAATAAATGAAAGGTAAAGAATGAAAAATATTTTATTAACAATATATCTTTGTTTATATCACAAACATAAGTGATGCAAGAAGATAAAAATAATATACAAATAGTATGAAAAAACATAAACACGCTTTTTACACCAAGTGAAATAAATCCTATAGAATTTGCTGTGGAAGCTATAAATTATATGAGTAACCTCTGAAGAGTTCCAATATTCAGGTCCTGGCTCCAACATCACATCAGCTCGTTCAATTATCATAATATGGAACTGTCACCTAAGCTACGTACAACTGCCAAGTTTCATCAAGATACAACAAGTGGTTCAAATTCAAATTTTTAGATTTTATTACACAGCTTGTTACGGCTCTACCTAATAAAAGCGTGTTGAAAAATACGTGATTAACACGCATGTCATTATGAAGTTTTTATTTTTAAATTTACGAAAGTTTGTTTAAATTGTTCCATCAAGAAAATTTTACGGTTAAAGTTGTAACAACCATTTTAAAATTACCAACTAGCCCAGCATGCAGCATACCCAGTAAATAGATGAGTTGGCAATAGTTGGATTCTAGTGTTAAGACAGTCCGTTCCTCACTTTCAGCCGAATTCTGGAGGCATTGCATGCTTAGTGGCGGAAATCAACGCCGCCCTTTGCCTCGACACCTGAGCAAAGAATTGGAAAATAAATTAAAATAAAAATTTAATTTCCTCAAGTTGGTATCGAACACACAACCAGTCACGTTTACACTCACACTTTGTGCAATGTATGTTGTATATGGAAACAAATCTGTGAACCGCGCATTAACACAAAAGATATTAAGCCGATTGTTAGCCATTATGAAAACAAGTGTAGAAATACGTGACCTCGCCCGCCCTCCTAAATGAGCACTCGTTATCGTCGCGATAAGCGTCGAGACATCCACTCTTTAGACAAGACTCGGCGAGCTAGCTATATTTTACACGTACCTAATAGGGTTTACACCTGTATTGAAAACTTCTCGTCTTCTTTCATTTTTAACAATATTTTAAATGTAATTAAATGTTGAATATATTATAAAATATATTATTGTTTCTACTACAAAGTAATTATTTGGTTTTCCCCAAAACTGGTACAGATTGGACATTATTCAGCGACAGTCTTATTTATCTATACATTTACATAAACCTAAAGAACAAAAGGACTATGTGAAAAAATATTGTTAGAATATTACAATGACCTTTTGAGTTTACCTTTGGATATTTTATGAATCTTTTCTCTCCTATTAGCATTAACCGTTCTATAAAAAGGCCGGACAAGGTGAACGATTCATCTGACGGCGATAGCGAGCCCGTAGGCGGTACTGAACAAAGATCCTAAGAAAAGGTCCATTACCAAAGGTATTTATGCAAACACGCATAAACAAACTTCCATAAATAAATAGAAAAAGAAATTATTTTCAGAAATGTTTAGGTCACAGAGAATATTTTTAGATGGTTTCTTTTATCCGATCAACGGCTGTAGGTTCAATTTAAAGT
>FAPJ01008285.1:13172-34101 GCA_001485985.1 Heliconius ethilla aerotome | reverse complement strand
AAAAAATTAATAATAATATAATAATGAAAAACTCTTAATATTTGAAAAATTTACAAACAAAATAAGTAAAAGTAACTAAAGGAAATTCTTAATATTAAAAATAATACTCCTAACTATTTAAAATAAACATAAAGTAGTTACTCTAATACTTTACTCTAATACCTTATAGATTTTTTTATATTTAAAAAAATACCTTACTATAATGAAAAAAAAAAATTGCTAACAATAGGAATTATTAATAAACGATTTCGAGTTTTTAATATACGTATGCACATATACATATGATTTCCTTCATAATATCTTATTTTTTAAAGGTGGTAACAGCGGCATGGGTCAAGCGCAAAGTCAATCTATATACGATCCTAACTGTGATGACTGTGGTGACAGAAGAAACCATGAAATTGAAAATCTTAAGCGCCCTACGTCATTAAAACCAGGAGATTCTGTTTGGCCTGGACAAAATGGACTAATTCAATCACCCAACAGGGGTTTTAATCAAAATGGTCCGGATCACTACGGTGCATCTTCTTCTATCCCAACATTAGGAAACACAGGCCCAATGTCGAAAGGAAATGAAAACGACATATTTATACCACAGAATATGGGAGCGCGGCAGCCAGGATCTAGTGGGAGCGGTGACAGGCCAATTAGCACTACTCATGGTGGTTACGATCCTAACAATTTTCCTGGTAGCAATGACTATCGACCAATTGCATCTCAAACAGGCAATGACTATAAACCAATAAGAGATAATTACGGTCCCTCAGATACAACGGAAAATAGAAATTTCGGTCCAAATGGATATCCGGCAGGGTTCATACCCGGTTCTGCGAGTAATGACAAACGATATTCTCCAAATAGTAATATAGGATCTGAAGGTTATCGTAATCCAAATACAGGGTTAGGAAGCATAAGTGATGGTAAACCGGGACCCTCTAAACTTGGTGATTCGGATTTAGGTTTATACGGACCCCAAGGTGGAAACAATAATTATTTACCTGGCTATGAAACGAATAAATACAATGCTCAAATACCAGGAAATATACCATCTGGATCGGGAAGTGACTTAAATCAAGGTGGAGTTGGACCTTTTGGAAACGGAATGCCAAGAGATTCAATAGATACAGGTAAGCCGACTACTTCTCATATTGGTTTTGGATATGCACCAGGATCACAGATTTCTAATCCAAATGTTGGTATAAGGCCTTATGGATCAGTAAATGAATTGGATAAACCAAATCCATCGAACTTAAATCAAAGAGAACAATATCCACAATCAGGAGTACCATATCCACAGTCAGGAGTACCACATCCACAATCAGGAGTACTATATCCACAATCGGGAATACCACAGTTTCCAACAGCATCCGGTCCGTATCCCGGACCCGGAGGTAGTAGTGTGTATTGTTGTGTAGTCCCAAATCTTGCTCAAAATGAGAATGTGTATCCTAATTATAAACCTGGAGATGCAAATAATGTGGGACCAGGGACTACATTGAGTCATCAATCGAGCAGACCTAGTGGGCAATATGGAGGCAATCATTATAGACCAGATAGTTATGGTAATTATGGACCGTACAGTCCAAGCAACACAGGGCTTCAATATGAACCCAAAAGTAATATAGGAACAACCGTACCACAAGGGAGTCTTTCTTCGCCTGGAGGTCAGTATGGAAGTGGTTTACATCCATATGGGTCAACTACTAGTGGGGGGTCGTATCCACCTAGCAGCCAATTAGATTCAAGAGGCACATTACATTCACCTGATCGATCATACAATTCCAACGCCCCGAGTGGATCAGTAACTTCTAATGGACAATATATTCCATTAGGTACAGGAAGTTCAAGTGGTTCTCCAATGCCTGGCGGACAATATCCACAAGGAAATGCAGGTACACCTATTGGAACTGGATTTCAATATGGAACAAATGTTCCAGGTAGTAGTGGAATATCAGCAGGGTCATATGGACCAAATAATATAAGAGGTACTTCTAATAATGGAGTCAATTCCCCGGCTGGAGGCCAATATGGGGTAAATGTTCCTACAGGAACAACACCAGACTTTAGCCCAGGTTCTAAAACCTCTGGACAATATGGACCAGGTGCCATTGGACCTGGAGGACAATATGGCTTAAATGGCCATAATGTTGGAGCTAGACCAAACGGTGTTGGGACCCAACATGGACCGGGCATTTCAGGTGCGCTTCCAGGAAATGGTAACGTATACACACCGGGTGAAAATAAAGGGCTTGTGGGAAATATAGGAGACTATGGAATAAATAATCTTGGTGGAAGGCCTGCTGGACATTACGGATCAAGTAGTCCAACAAATTCTTTAGGTTCCAGAGGGCACTATGAGCCAGGTGGTGTAGGAGAACCTATTGGAAACACAGGTCAGTACAACCCAGGTGGTTCATTAGTGCCTAGTGGGCAATATAGACCAACTGAAAACGGAGGACAATATGGCCCAAGTGGACCAATTACTACATCAGGACTAAGTGGAGAAAGTAGACCAGGTGGCAGCGTAGGACAATATGATCCAGGAAATTTGGGAGGATCAATACGGCCTGGCGGTCAATACGGTCAAAGTGTACCCTATGGTACTGTTGGACAGAACGTGTTAGATGGTTTTAAGAGTCCCGGAGGTGAAGGGAAATTCGGGCCAAGTGGTCCTAGTGGATCCAATAACCAATACGGACAAGTAAGTCCAAGTAACTTAGGTGGTATATACGGCCCGGGTGAAGCAGTAAAACCTTTTGAAAGTACTGGACAATATGGTCCGAGCAATTCATTCAGTGGAGGCCTACCCGGAGGACAATATCGTCCGAGTGGACTCGGAGGAGCTATGGGAAATGTAGGTCAATATATTCCAGGAACCTCAGGTGACTCAGCAGGACCAGGTCGACCAGACCTACAATATGGTCCAAATAGTCCTGATAGTTCTGCTGGCCCTGGGGTAAACATTGGACAATTTGGACCGAGTGGTGTCAGGACAAATCAATATGGGCCAGGTGATTCAGATGACTCGGCAGGATCTGGTAGGCCTTATGGATCAAATATAGGAAACCAGCAAGGAGGACAACTCGGGCCTGGTGGTAGTAAAGAAGGTTTTACGCCCGGGGCAAAATTCACTCCCAGTAGAGATGGCCTACCTTACGGATACAATAACAATGGAGTAAGTATTTTCAATTTAAAATTATAATATAGTTTCTTAATTACATTAGCACCTAGTAATATAGTTAATTTTACAGGGTCCAGGGGGACAAGTCGGTGACTATAATGGTTAGTATAAGTTAGTACATATACAAAAACTATATGAAAATATTCGTATACGTATATCTAAGTTTTTTGCGACTTTAATCTACCATATATTTATTTTTATAATTGTTAGAAGTAAAAATTATATATTTTTCTATATTAAGATATTGCTTTTAAATACTAAAAATGATTCTCAATGAACATCTTTATATAGAACTTAATAATATTGTCTTAGGTGTTCCCCAAAATTATGTTGACCCCAACTCAATAAACGCCGACGGAGATGACTCAGCAGCTGAAGCTAGTGTGGCTCAAAATATAAATGGTACTACAGCAAGCGCTTCATCTAAAGGCGGTAATGATAAAGGTCGAGCTCAAACCAACGTACAAGGCACGTATACTGGAAGTGGATCATTCCAAGCCCAAGCCCAAATTACCGGTGAAAATAAAGAAGCTTTAAGTGAAGTAAATGGTGGAAAAAAAGGTGCATCCAGTTCGGCTTCGGGAAGTGGTAGGAATAATAAATCACAAGCCAACGTCCAACTGGGTTCGGAGACAGGTTCAGTTCAAACTCAATCTCAAAGTAATGGTGTAATGCATTCATCAAACTCTCAAGTTCAAGGTAGTGTCAAAGGTGGTATGGCAGACGCACAAGCAAGAGGGCCCGGAAGTACGTCATCTCAAGCTCAAATAGGATTCACACCTTACAAAGATGCAGAAAAAGCTACCCATGATCTTCAAAAAATTCCATTTATGGGAGGTGGAATGGCATCTGCTCAATCAAGTGGTCGCACTGGTCAATCACAATCACAGCTTCATGGAACCTTTAAATATGGTATATCATATAGTGGAGCGGCACAATCTGGAGCCAGTTTAGATAAAGATGCCGTATTCCCAAGTAGACTCTCATTTGAAAAAATAAATGTTTTTGACGAAAAAGATAAAAATATAGACGTTGATAAGATAAGCATGGATGTAACTGAAGTACCGGATAACAAAAATACTGAGGCATCTTCTGTAACAGACATGCCCTCTCCACCAGCAATCTCACAATCATTAGCACCTGACATACCTGATAATAAAGAGGGCGGTCAATCAACTGCTACAGAAAGTAATTTATATGAGTCAATGAAGAATTCTGAAAGCAGGTATACCGGACACACGCACTCAGATCATCATCAGTCAGAAGCATCCAACAAAACCGCCTTAAGTAGTCCTACACTATCAAGTAACAGAAGATCATTTCAAACAAATTTTCCAACAATTCCAGAGTATGACTTTACTACTGACAGAGACGATACACAACCCGAATACGATGCTGATGTCGGCTATGATGGTGACGGCAACGGCAACGAGGCAAATGATGTGGAACAAACTGAATACTCTAATTACGACGAGGATACAAAAGACCCACCAACACATCAATATATTCAAAGTCCAAATAGAAAAGGAATTGATCTACAACAAACTACTGGTGGTAATACTCAGCATATTGTATTGGGATCACTAAAAAATCACAATGCTGAAATAATTCAAAAAGATTCGGGAAAACCTGATGAAAGTAAAGTATATCAACCAGGGGAGCGTGTCCCCGGTACCGGTGGATACACTATACCTATCGGCTTTACTGGGAGCGTTAAGTCTGTAGCATCTAAAGATAATACATATGTTATAGGTTCCAAAGAGTCCCCATCGCAGGCACAAACAGTTACTTTAACACCAGGAACCGGTAAAGTGCGATACACTCAACCCTCGTCTTATGGAAGGTATGTGAAGGCAAAAAATCTTCGATCCCTTCAAAGTCCGAAGGAGGACGACAATAAATACGTATCAGTTTCTAAATCGGTGACTCGCGCGCTCGACAGTGACAACAACATTCGCAAACAATACTCGCATACTTATTACACTAAATCGTCTTCCTGTGGCTATTTTACTTTTACATGCACTATGGTGAGTAGCGCAGAGGGAAGGAAAAAAGTGTGCAAGCCTAAAATGCCCACTAACCCAGATGGGACGCCAATTCGTTGTTAAAACTTTGGATATAATTATTATTTTATTTAGTTATTGCTACAGAGCGACTAATATAGTATTTAAATTAGATAAGTTCTAACTAATTTAGTATTTGTAAAAAAATAATTGTAATTTAAAAATTTAGAATTTTAAGTAACACATTAACAGTCGTAATTTGTATTAACATTGCTTAAGTAAATAGGTATTATTCAAACATGACTTATTTTTATTTACAATTTTGTCAAAAATTATCTAAGACTCTCGAGTCTTAAACTAAATTCTGATTATTTCCTATTTATATCTAATTGCTTATATTCTCGATTTCTGATTATTTCCTATTTATATTTGTTTCTGTATTTTACTGCGCACATATGGTATTTGGATTTTTTTATTGGCTAAAATCTGGGAAACAGTAAAGTTTTAGTGTATGGTATACTATATAGAATAAACATAGTTGGAAAACATCTGTATCATTTTGTCTATCTATTTACCAATAATGAGATACCATATAATGTAAATATAATCTTTTTGATAAATCATATAATTATAGAAAAACATATAAACATATTTTTGTATAAAAGTACAAAAACTATATTTTTCTTTGCTTCTGGATATTTCTTTAAATAATAATTCATACAACATTACAGCGACTATTAAAAATGTACCATTAATTCGTACGTAACAAAGGGGCCACTAGTATCTAGTTAATAAATATTAACTAATTATATAAAAAGTAGTTTATTTTATTCTTAATAAAATTTATATTATTTATGCATTTTATATTATTTTCATATATTATATATGCTATATTCTGAAAAAAATCCACACAATATTTCAGTTCACGAGCACATTAAATTGATGCTTTCTCGGTATTCTCTGCAAAAGAGCAAAAATCAACTACTAGACACAGGTACTGTACTAAGTAAATAAAAGAAAAATAAAACAATTTAGAATTAATACAATTTATTGATATAATTTAAGTACATTTATATATTGTTCAAATATGTAATCATCACATCGACATGAGAACAGTGACACATAAAAGATAATTTTGGGTGCCTTTTTATCAATTAAGATTCCTCTTTCGCAAAATCTCTTAAGTTTCTAATTAAATAGTGGCTCTCTAATTAACATTTTATTTGTGTAATACAATACATTTAAGGAACGCGTAAAATGAGTCTTTCTTTGATATATTTTTTTAAAATTACATAATACAATAAATATATGTATGTCTATACAAAAACACAGATATATCATAACTAATTAATATGTCGTAGAGAAAAAAAAACTGTAAAGAGAATAAATTTTTTGACAAAATGTTACAATAATTATGCAATTACTGCATATAAAATAAAAAAAAATTACAAAAATGAACTTCACATTCTATTTACTTGTATGTATAATATTAATTTTCATCGTTCAATATTTCTCTACTAATACATATATATATCAAAGAGGTGAAGGGAATGTTTACGTGTGTGTAAATAAGACAAGTACCTATATTTATTATCACCTATGAACACGAACAGATTCTAACAGAACACATTGATTTGCTTATTTTGCAAGTGACCATCACTAATACCTACAAAATGAATTGTGAAAAGTAAATATTGTATATGAAAAGATCGTACAGCGCTCATCCATTGTGAATGCGATACGTGCCCTATATTTTAGTCGATCTATAAATAAATAATATAAACAATTTACATATAACGCGCTTCTCATTTAAATATTCCATTCGCAGATAGCAGATATAGATGTGTGTAGGTAAATATAGTGTTAAACCGTCATCTGACACAGTGTAACTAAACCTTTGTGCTCTCAATATCGCCACAATACACGTTCAACACTCTTATATTATATCTATTTTTTTGAATCTATAAGAAGTTTAAAGGTAAAATATATATTTTTTTACTATGTGGAAGCTTTAATTTTTATTTGTAACAGTTAACATAGAAGTATCAATATAATTTGGGAGCACAGTTTAATGGTACAGAGTGCGAGATGACACAATATTACGATAAGCTCTACTCGCCAAGTCAATAGATTGGAATATTGTAATATATTCTTATGTATGTACTTATCTAATAAAACCTATCTGCATACAATCGTTTGATTGTTTCTTTATAAATTACTTTGGGCTAAGGATGTGAAACTGATATTGAGTGAAAAACGAAGAACACTTATATAGTGATACTTCTACATTATATAAGTGTTCTTCGTTTTTCTATACTCTAGAAAATGGAGAATACAGGTATATTTTAGTTACATTTAATATATCTTAACATTATTTATAAAAATACGTCATTTAAAGCATAACAATACTGGTAAGCAACAACACCAATATAAATGTGCGCACACGCAAGACATAATTATCAGATCATATAAAAAAAGTTTTCCCAAAAAAAAAAAAGAGTTAAATCACGCATCCTACAATCGTCCATAAAATCGGTCATTCAATTAATATACGCTAAAATAAACTGAATAATGTCAATATTATATTTATCAACTGGCAGTATTCGAATTGTACGAAAAAAAATCGCAAACAAATATAATAACTTTAAAGACACTAAGCAACATTAAAAAATCAGTCTAATACCGGAATGTATACATTGTATAATTAAAATTAAACTAACTTAACGTTTTTAATAGCTGTTAATAAACGGAAATTACTTTTTTTATTTAATGATTACTACTTTTTTCCGTTTATTGATATTAACAATTATGGAAATTACTCAGTCACAATATATTCAGGGAAAAGTATTACTTACTATGGATAATGTAAATTATTATAAAAAATTTAAATATGTATAATAAGTCAAATTTGTGCTATTTAAAATTCACCTGATACAAGTAAAATAAGTTTTCCTCATTATATAATAAATACAGTTGCACCTTTAATGTCAGATCTAACATTGCAATTATTTATTTTTCTAAGCTAAAATAAATTATAAAGAATAAATTAATATCCTAATGTAGTTAAACAGAAAGTACCTGTACAACTTGGTGGGCATCCAGGCTAACTTGTTACTGTTATAATAAGTTCGAGAGAAACAAATAAAAATGTCCAGTTAGACAGTAACTTAAAATTAATTACACTGCTAAAATAATCTAATATTACTAAAATGGCAATCATGTTCCTCATTTTACTTAATTACTAAAAATAATTAAAAATAAAAAAAAAACAATCACAAAAATACTTAGAAAACGAAAATTGTCATATGATAAAGTTGTTATAGAACGCGTTTAAGATCGTAAGTCAGAATCGGTCGTAACGATATAAATAAGGACAGGTTGGGGAGGAAAGAGATTCGTTTCCGGTTTTTTCCCCCACTGAGGGCAGAGAAATTATTTTTTTTTTATTTCTTTGCTTTGGTGAGGAGCAGCAGGACAACACGCAGTGTCTCGAAAATTGGAGTCACGAGTGTCCCATTAGATTCCTTCAGTCTACCCTGCTAGCTATATGCGGAATACTAAACAGAAAAAACTTTAAAATAGAATCGCATCTTTACACAAGAATTATGATGTTGATGATGATGTATAATATATTTATATTGTACAATTAGTTTAACATTTTTTTATATTTGTATTCAAAATCTATATAGTTATTGAAGTTTCATGACATAAAACTTTGTCACAAATAATAAATTAATACTATATTTCTAATACTTTTCATATACCAAAACAGGCGCAATGGAGTGTTGGCACAATTCACAAAACTAATTTGAGAGACTACGAACTTAAATGAACGAAAAAATAAAATAAAAAAATATACAAATATTTTTTTTAATCAGCCTATCGCTGAACGTAGGCTTCCCTCATCAAGCGCCAACCATTAACACATTTATATCTCACAAATTTGTAGACAGCACGCGGAGTTGTGTTCCGGCACAACACACAATGCCTCCAAATAGGCGGAAAGTGGAGATATGTACCACTAAAACAAATTGTATCAATAGATACAAGTGTAACAGTATGTAAGTAGTACATAGTTACATAATTGCATAGTGGTGGTAGCACTTACAAAACACGACATATATTATAAACCTTATTGAGATCAAAATAAAGTAAGTACAAATAGTGTTAAATCATTTTGAGACTCTTAAAATACTGATGAGCAGAGGAACTTGGGTTTTCGAGATGGCCTCTAAATATTCACATTAGATAAACACTAGAGAGATGGACGATTACAAAATCTAAAAAATTATCCACTAGATAGGTAAATATCTAAAACTTTCCTATACACTTTAATTAGATAAGATTAATAGAATTATATCCCTTTATATTATTGCTTCATGTAAGTTTATCAATTGAATATATTATGTTAGTAACCGTCCAAATCTATTTAATGCTTTTGAACATACCAATATTAAACAGACTCCTACAATAATGGACATATAAAGATATATACTCGTATTTCTAATTTCAGAATTAGCTGCATATTTTGATAATGTCATAAATATATATAATTTATTATAATATAGTATGCATATTGCATGTCAAGATTGAGCACATACTGTAAAATAAAGAAGTAAATTTCTTAAGTCCATTGAACATTAACATATTAATATTAGTTACATTCTTATATTATGTTTTGTCATATAGTATGTACTCACGTTTACAGACATTTCTCACTACTGTTAACCGGACAGTCGTAAATGATTATCATTATAAATATTTTTATTTTGAACATTATAATGTTAATGTTTTTATTTTGAATAGTCTATATAAATGGAGAATAAGTTTTCATATATTTTATAAACAGTGACAAAATAATATACTCCCAATATACCCTGAAAGAGAAATCTACAAACTCGCCATATTTTCTATAAACTTTGATTAAAATTTTAAAACTGTACTATATTTAATGAATGCTACGCGGTAATTTATAATAATAATGAAGTATAAAATACTATAAATAATTTATGACAATGAATTGAATTGTACGTACTTTAAGTTTGAAAAATATATCCATTTATGTGGAATAATTATTATTTTGACATTTTTCTCATGTTGAATACCTTCAATAATAGATTTAAAAACCGCCTTAATTTATGCAGTCGTTATTACAGTAAGATAATATTTACTATATGAGATAATAATATAATTGATATACATCCATTTTAACATTTTAAACTTCCTGAACATGTAGTTCTTAATTTTTTGTACTCGTTTTAGATGCTTCTCGTGTGTAAAATATAAAATGAGTATTTAGATATAGTTATTTAACAAATATAACAGTAATACTATATTAGTTTTAAAATCACTATATTAGGATTTTATCCTTTTCATTTTAAATAATGAGATTTTTACCATTTAGTCTATTCATTAGGCAAAATTTATCAAATTGAAACAGCATAAAGTTTGTCGGAAAATTATGATAACTATCAAATGATTATTCCTTATGGAAAACTTATAAATTAATTTTTAAATTGTATCAACTTCTGAAAGCGACTAGTTACAATATTTAGAATATCATCAGAACACAAAAAGTGCCTTAAGCGGTTGGAAATTAATAAAACCAGATAAAATGTAATTTAAATTAAAACTTATTATCTTAATAAAAAATCCAGATAATATTTTTTATTCTTTTTGAAAAATAGAATATAATTGAGAAAGTTATAGATAATAAAATTAAATTTATTGTGGAATTAATAATTAAACTTTTTAACGCACTTTTTAAATGACTTCGATAAAAAAAATCTGTACATACTGTACATACCTTGTTTCAGAGAAACTATACATAAAAGTTTAAAATCGCAAAAAAAATATTGGAAGTCTCAATAAGTAGTGTTCTTAAATTCAAAAATATACATGAGATTTCGACAAAAAGTAAATAAAATATACTTTGCTTATGAACAGGCCTTAAGTGGCTCCTCGAAGGCGTTTTAGCCTCTCCTTCTCGAGGTGATCTACTGGCGGCTCTCGCTCGAAAGACGTCAGTTCTAATCCTGGAATAAAATCGTAAGTCATATTTTTATATAGCATCGAAACATCAAATTATCTCTGACTTCCTTGACTTACTTAACACAGGAAAAGTAATCAAGTTAATGTTGTTTAAAAACTTATATTAAAATCAAATGAGCCTAACTTGAACTTCTTGCCGACTCTTTACTCTCTCTCTTTTAGTGTCTTCATATTCTTTCAGCTAGTTTTACATGACAACATTTTTTTGACCCAATATTTTAATATTAATTTAATTTACAATTGTATAGCGTTTTTACAATAGGCTATTTTGCCTATTTTAATAAAAAAATCATATAGATTTTTTTCTTTTACTAGTTTAATTTATATCTATTACATGACTATATATTATATCATATCAATCAATGTATGAAAATCGCGCAACAATATTTTGACCGGCTCTATTTGTCCAAATACTCGAATCTGATAACAATACAATCCAATCTATCAATCTTTTACAGAAAGGACACGATATAAAAAAATGTTTTTATATATAGGAAAAATATTCTGCCTGTATACGGAAACAAACCTTGTTCAGTGAGAGTCGGGCGGTCGCACAGGAAGCGCCACGCTGGCAGGTGTAGGTGAGGTGCGGTAGCGGCGGTAGAGGGGGCGCCAGGGACAGGTGGTGCAGGGGACGCGGGCGGCGCGAGGGGGGGACAGGGACCCTCGCCAAGCAGCCGCCTCGCCGCCAGCTGGGAGCTCACGTGACGACCGAGTAGTGAACATTTTTCGAAGTTCACCCGGTTGCCTGGTAATCTGAAATATGTAAATAAATTCATTATCGTCATAATACATTACTGTAGAAACTCTATTATCCGGCCCTCAGTTATAGGGATTCGCAAATATCCGGACTTTCAACCGCGATTATTATTTTATACAGCCTACTATAATGAAACCTAAGAAAATTCATGTTCATACGTAAATGCGTACGTAATTTATATATGCATAAATCGTATGTTGGAAAATGTTAATAATTTCTGAATTGAACGTTGACTTTCGTTAATATGTACTTGTTGCTTTTAATAGACATAATTATAACAATTTTGTAACCTTTTCTTTACAGATCCGATTATCCGGATTTTGTTTGTTCAAAAAAATGTATCATTTGTGTTTATAATTAAAGAAATTTTCTTTTTACCATATTAATTATATTGGCTAACTTTAATTTAAAAATATAATCTAAAAATAAAATATAGAAAATTTCGAATTACAATTTACTTTGAAGTTGATAAGGAAGTAAGCCCTTATCAAGTTCCTTATCTAGCCATTGAGCTTCGTGATTCCAGTGTTTCGACAGTCCAAGAGGCTCGGGTTCGAGTCCCGGTACAAATTCATAAAAAAAACCTAAAAATAATTATCCAACCTTAGTGTCGAACACTTAAAGTTAAAAACATAGACAATGTTACTTACTTAGTGGGTGATCCTTGGTTCGCAAAATGTAGATCCCTACATGTGACAGAGAGCAAGGGGACCGCCGTCTCAGTGGGCGCCGCTGCCAGCGCGGCGCGGTATCTATAATATACAAAATGCTATAACATTATAAATTAAATATCAATGCTGAAATATAAAATGGCGAACTGGGAAAATATTTCCGAATGTACGTTTTTATAATGGTGATTTCTTTTTCCACTAAGGAAATTGGAAATGGGGGCTCGTAACACAACATTCTCTGCCTGTTCTCCACGTTACCTAACATTAACACTAAAAACAAATATAATGCCCTATACGATATTCCAATAATTCTACCATAAGAGGTTATTTGAATCATATAAAAGTAAATACAACAATATAATTGTTTTTTTTTTTCAAGGAAACAATACTCAATAATTGTTATGATATTTTAGCATAATTAAGTGGTTATTTTATTTTTTAATTAGTTTCTATATGATTAAAATTTTCAATATTATTACCTAGCGTGGTTCCCACCAGGTTCTACACAAAGCTCCAGCTGTCTCAACTGCTGTCCGCACACTGCATTAGTGCGACTCCACTGGAACAAAACGTCATCTACATATGTTTTATAATTTACAACATTTAACATTATTATGACATACACAATATTACTAAAATAAGCTTAATATTTATTTTTTTTATTTTTTAATATATTTTATTTGCACTGATATCAATAAGCTCACCGTTTTTTTGAGACGTGTTATCGGAGACATATTTAGAGCGCTTATAATGGCCATCAAAGAATTGAAATTGCCAAGATTGAAGCACTCCCGCGCCGTCATCACCCATTGCTCCATTATTCGCGCTCGGTGTTTGCTCTTCGCAGCCTAATATATTAGAAATATTATTAAAACAATATTTCAAGTAAAATATTATGATATAAAATTATAAGAAAGTAGAAAAGTGGGGAATAGTGTTTTAAGGTTTTTAATTCCTATACAGAATTAAAATATAAGATATCAACACTCTTATAATCCAATATACAATTATCACTTCATATCTACAACATTCAATAACAATACAATACAAATATTCATCGCTCCGATAACGAGGCAAAGCACGGCGTTGAGTTAGGCCATTCAACACGCAATACCTTCTGAATTCTGCAGAAAGTGGAAAACGGAACTGTCCTAATGGGAACGAAGTGAACACTAGATTGCCAGATATTCTTTGCCAACCCTGCTATGTACAGCATACAGTGTGAAGTTAAAAATAAAACGAATATTCATATAACATTAAACACAAATACCTTCAAGATATCAGAAGCAACCAAATAACTGAGTCTATTGAACCAATCAGCATACGCCTCCAAGTTCTTAGTGCTCTTAGTCTCCACATGGTGTAAACTAATGTTTTTCCCCGACGTCGACTGTCCTGGTTGGGATGGTGCGAATGTCTGTACAAACTCCTCTGGCCCGACGAAGGCAAGCCTGTGCAGCTCTACTATGGTCAGTTGGTTCGCTAACTCAACTGGTGTTAAGTTTAACGATAGTATGTCCCCCTGTAATTCATAACATATAATAATAGTATAATAAGGCCAATACTTTTTGTAGTTTTAACAAATTTATTAGAAATTCGACGTAGCGTGATGAGAACGAAGGGCTTAGTGGTCGCAGGTTCAAAATCCACTCGTTCAAATTTTTAAACCTTTTATAGATAAATATTTTTCTTTCCTAAATGTGGAATAACACAAAAAAAAAAGGATGATTACTTTACAGTTAGTAAAATGAAATACATGTAATTAAAACGTAATATAACTTATATATATATATTTACATAGCTCATGGCTAACATATAGCGCAATCGGATTACCATTTTCTATTTAACATTGGCATTACAAGGCATTGGGTTCTGTTCTGACACTCAACAGGCAATATCAAATATTTAATGAACATAGATGAAGGAATGTTTACACTTGATTTCTCATTACCTACACGGAGAATACGTGTGAAACTAAAATACTTACATATATACGTATTAAGTTTTACTTTGGAAATAAAATTATTTAGAAACACACAAAAAGTTTACCGTGTCTGCACACGAACAGTCCTCTTGGAAACCGCTCTCAAAGCGCTCTATCTATTTTAGCTATACAAACTATGGAAATGTAAATAAAATAAAAAAGGTAAAAAAAATCAAAATAAGATAATTAAAATTAAATAAGTTTTCCTTATTAAGAAATACTCACCATTGGTAGTTGATCAGCAGACGACACTTGAGGCACCTCCACCAGTGACTCTTCGTACTGCTCTAACGCTGTCAACTTGTCCAATAACCTCTCTAGCATACTGGAGACGTCAGATCTGATAGACGACATGTGCTCAGCTGCACATCTGTTATTAAAAAAAAGTTTAAAGTCTATTTTCTTAAAATAAACTTTCACTAAATGAGAGTACAAATTTAAGAATAAAGAATTTGATATACAAGAAGCTAAACAGAATGACAGAAAATAATGAAAATTAAAGAAAGTAATAACAAAAAAGTTTAAATAATACAAGTAGAGATTATAAAACCATTAATTACATAAAGTAATTTTACGTTACGTTTAAAATATAAAAATATCTAAACTTTTTATACTATTAAAATTTCAATTTAATTTTTTTATCGTTTCAGTTTTCAGATCATTGAATTAGACTGGTTTAAAAAAAATTGCACTTATTACGTGAACGCTGAAATCAATATTAATCGTGTATTACGGGAATACATATTTTATGATATCTGATGGTACGTGAAACACGCGATATCGTATGTACTACCGTATAGTAATCGTAGTAGATATTACTACAAGGCTTTTATAATTACAGTATCTTATAGATCGATTAAAAATTATAAAATATATAATTTTGATTACTAATTTATAATATTTTAAACGAAATAACGTTTCTATTATATGCATTCTCTCTATTGATTATTTTTGTTAATCTAGGACACGCCATAACAAAACTTGCTTATAGGTGATAAATAGTGTTTTTTACTATTGAGCTCAAAATATTTTGATACGTACACTTAGATAGGTATGTACATACGTTACAACATGAATAAGTAAAACGCAAATATTAAAATATAAATTCCTTATTTATTCAACAAATAGTGAACCCACTTTCATATACAAGTACCTAACTTACTTGGCATTCTTACCTCTGTGTAATACTTCTGACAAGTGCCATAACTCTATCGTCGCGAAAATCATATGGAAACATTGAAGTCCACTGGCTCAGAACCCGCACTAACGATACCATATCCGTAACTTCCTTGTCCAGTAACTCCTTCGTTTCCCCTTTACCCTGGTTTAAAAATAAGATGGATGCACTTAAGTTAATATACTAAATTCTACGCTATTTACTCTTCAGGTAATTGAGAGTAATGGAGACGCTGTATTTACTTATTATAACTTACTAACTACATTATTTACTTATTATAACTTAATAACTATATTGTCGGGTATTTTCTTCTATATCTACTTCAAGAACTATCTTGCACGCTATTCTGTATATCTAGAACTCCCTGCTCAATAGAGCTATTGTTAAAAAACTATCTTCCTGAAATTACTTTCGAATCGAATCATTATGTACAATAATTGGCTTTTTTTTTATTTTGTAATACAAACGCAATATTTTATATAATATTTTTGCTATTAATTATTGCTAATAAACTTAATAATAAATAATATATAGTTTCCTGAAGAAGAAGTGCTAAGGAAATGCATATTTCACTTAGAGCTCATTGGAAAAATCGCAAGTTCCATTAAAAAATACATTCATGATTCATGCTAAACAAATATTAGTTAATTGATTACAAAAATCTTTAATAACAATATTAATTAACTTTTTATAATAACAAATTGCATAACTAAAAAAAATATTAAATTTTACGAAGGTACTAGAAACTCAAGTTGGAGTGAATTGGATTTTCCACTCTAAGTCAAAGCGAAAATCTATATTAACCATTAAACCGGATATCCTTTAATGCGTATGAGATATAACGAAGTCAATCAAAGTATGTCGCGATATTCTCGAACGACCTACTTTAGAAAAGCATTCCCTAGTAAACTATATAGAGAGTGTTCAGACTCCTCTGATCCTAGTTTGCGAACTCGCTTCAGATCTCAGTTAATCTGATTTATTCTGAAATGTAATATTCGCAACTTACACCATCGCCCTTTTTCTCCTTTTATTTCTTCAATGAATGAATAGAAAATGAGTTTTAAGGTTTAATTATATTGTTATACAGTGCAACTCATTTGTCACATTTGTTCAATGTAGTAAGCTGATAGGATCGTTATATAGAAGTAAATACTTCTTTATGTATTTTATAACATTGCAAATTCGGTATGAAGCTTTTGAAGAAATGCAATTCGTCACGCAAAAGTATATTTTGTATTAAATCTTACGGACAGTTTCAGGGGTATTCGAAAATTTCGTTAAATCGAAGAAATCATTACATTGAGGTTTTACTGTATATAGTTATACTAGATAGATATTAAAAATAGTTTGAAAAATATATCCTCTTTAAATATATATAAATATTATGTAAATTAAAAATAAATACTACTTTGCAAATATTTTTTTAATTGTACACAGTATTTCGTACATGACAAGGTACGCAGAGGGAATCTGGGAACCTAATGTTGAGGCACCCTGTTTTTCATTAGGATAATTCAGTTCCCATTTTCCGCCGAATTCTTGCATTGCAATATTTAGCAACTTGTGTGATAAAAAAAATCACAGAACGAAGTTGTAAGAACCAATTCTAGTGTAAAGACTATCTTTACCGTTTCCGCTCGAATTCAAAACATTCTCTATTAAATGGCGGAAATCGACACCCCTCTTTGTCTTAGCAGAGGGAGGAAATGAGGCCGTGAGTCCAGCAGCTTAACCATCGCACTTACAGTTGCCTGTTCTTTACGACTTTACGACTGTTCCGCCTCGAAATTACAAAATTAATTAGAAAATGAAAACTGAAGAAAAACTTTTACCGTAAAGCTAAGCTAACATAAAACATCTGAGTGTCAAATTGGGAACATCCTCCGGTGCTTTCATCGATTAAAAAAAAACAAGCAACTCACCACTTTATCATAATTCTTGAAGTATCGCTTGCACAGTTTCGACAGTACCTCGTGTGGCTTAACAAAAAGCCTGGAGCACAGTAAGAAGGTGAACGTGAAGGATTTGCTGGCGCCAGGTCTTAGCATGTCTACGAGGGAGTCCAGGGTCGCGCTGACTATGTGACCGTCTTTATACTCCACCTCCTTCTCCACATAGGGCGCTGACACCTGGGTGGAAGCAGTTATATAGTGGTTTGTAGTATTGCAGGCTTCTTTTATCCATAAACGAACAAAACATTGTTCCTTCTTATTATTATTTTATTATGATTTCTTTAAGTTAGTGACTCAATTATGAGTTTCTTATAATAAAGTTAACCAAGAGAGCTCTTAAAGACGTCTTGTATTAATTGATGTGTAGAATCAGCCAGTTTTGTTTTGAGATAATGTTTTTTTCGGGAGTAGGTGACACAACACATGTATGAAAGTATAGGCAAAAGGCAAAGCAGCACTCAATTTAAATTTTCATTATAATAGAACTTAATAAATAAATATGTTATAATAAATATATAACATACCTAATACAATAATAATAATAGCATACCTGGGTAGATTCTACAGGTTGGGCACTAACGAAATTGATGCCTCCATTCATCACCATGTGCTTGCAGCTATTTTCCGACATGAATTTATTTCCTCTCACCATGGAATAGTAATCGTCATTCTATTAACAAAGTAATCAATGCTTTAATTTATTTTTCGTTTTATTCGTCGACGCAACATAAAATAAAACAAATTTTAATTAAATATATATATTATATATATTATACTGCCTATAGGCAGTCTCGGCTGTCGGTACAAATGATAAGACAGTGTCTTCTATTTACGTGTCAGCTTTTTTAAATTACCGGTGACAAGTCCCGAGACGACTTCTTTACACCACTGACTAATCTCAAATAAAAATATGACTGATTGGCAGTGCCTAAAGTACGCTCATACACAATACCGCCGCTACAGTGTTTATGTGCTTTGAAGTTAGCCGCCTTCGTCCTGTTATTGTTTTGATTCAACTATCTAAGCAGTAATAGAATTTTTTATTGATAAGAACATGTCTCATCTCATCTTAATTTAAAGTGTCAGGTAACAGGGTACAAGAGATCTTTCAAAGAACTGATACAATACACATTGTAATCAAATTGGAAAAAACTATGGCCTATGGGACAAGAAATAGGGTTCGATCTCGTTTCTATCGGCGAAAACACAGTATCAGAGTTACTGGAAGAAGGTCACGTAAAAAGCATGAGGATCCCCCAGAGGGCATGTATGAAGAGGTTGATGACAGTGGACGAGGCGAAAGAGGTATGTAGAGACCGTAGCGTTTTTCGCTCCGTTCTCTCTGACTATCCCGCTAGGGATACGAAGCGTGAAGCCATGTATGTATGTATGTATGTATCGGAAGAGATGAAGGATCGATTCAATTTGGAATGGCGATGGAACGAAATGACTTATAAGAGATTCAATCTAGTGATATTCAAGATTTTTTAGAATCTCATATTTCATTGAAATCTATTTGGTGGAAAATGTATCAAATGGAGGTTTACTCAGGGAAAATGGGCTGTGTGATTTCTTTTGAATATGGATTGAAGTCTTATTTTAAAAATGTAATTTATAATGCCATAGCAGAATATCTGGGAATGAAACGCTCATTAAATTAATTTTAATATATTTTTTGCATTATTCAAAATATATCTAATTTAATACAATACAAAATACCGTTCTAGATTTACGGTTCATGGTAAACTTAGCCCCCTCAAATAAGGGGCTTTTACTGTACATATATGTTTTTGTTTAATAAATATGCCAAGGTATTATTATAATTCACTTCAATATGTGCAACAAATAATAATTTAAAAACAATAGAGTAAGTTGTACATAGTGGATGATTCATAACGAATCACTCGATAAGATCTATCCCCCTGGGTAAGTCAGATAAAATTGCAGTGGTAGCATAAAAATAAGATATTCCTTTTTATTTTATCATCTATGGCATATACATTGTTGATATAATTACTTATGTTTCAAAAATAGTTGTACTTACGTCATAATAAGAGAGACCGGAACCGTGAAGCAGTGTGGGATCAGTGGACAAAGTGGTATGATCTGGCGGCGGAGGGGCGGGCTCGGCTGGTGGCGGCGGCAACTTTGCATATAATTAATATAACATAAGATTAAATAAAATATTAGTCCGTTCCCTCCGTTTCCTCTGGCTACACCACAAAAGATAAAGTGTGAATCTAAGTAAAATATTAGATACATATAGTTTTTGACAACATCCATTATTTTATACTTTTTCACTGTTTTAATCTCTTCTTTATGGTAATTTTTGTCAGTATCATACACTAAATCTGAAACTATGGTACAAGGAAAAGTAGAGTAGTACTGTTGTATACAATAAATATTATTTATAAACAAGGGAATTGCAATAATTTCAAAATTGTAACCAATCTTGTTAATGTCCAAAATCAATTGATTACTTGATAAGTTTTTAAAGTGTGATCAGCTTCTTAAATTTTTTAAATATTTTTGCATAATTATTAACATGTTTTATACTTCCTTACCTTAACATTGCATCCACTACACGAAGCTTCATTCAATTTACTTGCGTAGTAATACATAGCCATTCAATATTCAATAAACAATCTACTTGCGCTTGTGAAGCCTTAATGGCCACTATTTTGAAACTTCCATTTGTATCTATAACAACACATTTTCAATTATTTTCTTATTAATAATAAGTTGTCCTTTAAGGAATATTGCTCTCTTAATGTTAATATATGTTTTTGTCTTATAATAGACTCAACACTAGCTTCAAACTGTATTCTGCATATCACAGGGTGCAGGGACCTCATGAAGCTAATCTTTAGATACTCCAGTCCCCACAGATTGCACAATTTTCAAGACATTGTCTGTTGGACTTAATGCCACACTTTATCTTATTAATTGGGAAATGAGCCCACAATCATTGTGTTTACAGTCAGGACTTGTACCACAGAAGCCCTTTAATAATTTGAATATCAATAAATTATATATGAAACAAAAAAGAAACATTACCATTCCCTTTTCTTATGTTTCTAGATAAGGTTTTGATTATGATTATGGGATAATTAATTTTTGACAAGATCCTGAGAGAGACCTATTTTT
>FAPJ01008283.1:0-17023 GCA_001485985.1 Heliconius ethilla aerotome | reverse complement strand
ACGTCTGGACCACGACTATCACTAAATGAAAATGGATTACCTATCTAACAGACTTTTTTCTAAGCTTCTTAGCTTCATATCTTATTAATATAGCTCCATAGAATAAAAGTAGAGATAATATAGGAATTTAAATAAGGTCCCGGCAACACATATTTATTCCTAACAACGTTAAATAAAGATCAAAAGGAATGGGTAAACCTTTTCCAGACGACATTAGGGGCAGCAGTCTATTCATTTCCCGAGGGAGAATGCAGGGGCTTAGAACTACGGTACCTATATTCTTGTTAGAAAGGCGTACAGGAATGTTTATATTATCTAGGGTAAACTCTATATTAGCACTAGTTTTATAAATAAACTAAATTAATCAATAAGGGTATGCCGTTTAAAAGGTATTTATGTTTACATCGACCGTTTTGGCGCGACGAGTTATCAACGCGAGGTTCGATTCCCAGAAGAGGGAATAAATTATTTAATATTTTATTTCCTCGTTCTGGTAACAAGACAAAGAGCATCGTTGAATTCTGTCACCCAAAACGCAATGTTTGGATTATTCAGCGGAGAGTCGGGGACGACGCGCCTCAATAGGTTCCTTCTGCTTACACTATTATAGAAATACAGCGTGAAGTGAAAATAATAGTATGATATAATATAAAGAGATAGTTACGTTTTCAAACGTTTTTTACGTTTTCAAATCCGTCCAGTACTTTAGAAACCAACTGAACACAAATAATTTTGCCAATGTCACTGTATTATTTAATTACATTCAAATATATAATTTAATAAATAAACGTAATTACATACATAATTTGACTTTAACATATTATATGTTATACTTACCTATATAAAAAAAATCAATAACAAACAAATTATGTGACAGGACAGTATTTACTACTAAATAAGCAAGTCCGAATAACATTTTTTCTTATAACAACGTCGTAAGCTAACCAAATTGAACATAAATCTTTCTCGAAGTATCAACGTCTCGGCCGGTGATTTTCGCCACACCTATAAAGTCATCCATTTATATGTTTAACCTTTTCCTTTTACGACCTAAAAGTTTGTTTAGTCCGACGCTGAGTTTAGTCTTATTTAGATGTTTTAGTTAAATTTAGAAGCTCGTAACCCGAAGAATTTTCTACTTAATGATAATGACTATGTTATAAAAATATATAAAATATTTAACTTTAGGCAGTTAGGTATAATGAAAATCGAAACGATTATACATGATAACACAACAACATATTTATCATCCTTTACAGTTTTTTTGTGTTAAATAGTCTACTTATCGTGATAAGTAGACTATTTAACATAAATGCATTTTTTTAACCTATAATTAGCGCGTTAAACCAAAGAAAATCTATTAACAACAACTTTATTATTAGTATAGATTTACAAGGGGATCGAACTTAAACCATCGTTTCAAACCAGAATTTTCAAGAAGAACAACTGCGTTACGGTAACTAAAATTTTGATGTAATACTTTCATATATTACAAATATACTTTCAAAATAAAGTAATGAGAGTAAAAGTGTATATCATTATAAAATTTTATATTTACACTAAGCCTTTAAATCCAACTCTTCGTAAATTTTTAATATGTATTTGCGGTTTAATATTTTTCCTCGTCGCTAAAGTAACTATGAATAAAAATGCAATATTTTAAAGTCGTCGTAACGAGTTGTGACACAGATTTACGTTACGTACGTAAAGAGGGTACATTCGTACAAATTAGTGGTAGAACTAAGAAATCTAATTGAATATAAAAAAATAAAAATATGGAGTATAAGTTTCCTAACAATTAAGAAGAAATAGATAGACATAAACAACAAATTTAATAAAGTTAACATTTTAAGTTAAACGACGGACCTAAAAATACTTATTCCAACGTTAAAATATTTAATTAACTAAGACAACTAATTAACTAGAACACGGAAAATCAATGCCCACACCAAAAACCCAGTATACACGTGTTTTCGACGCCGTTTTCATATGATATGGCTTCTTTCCGGTTGGCATCATTTTACCTATATTACTGTTAGAGAAGTTTCATTCAATGAATACGTACATACACTCAAGAGTTTACTTAAGATTAAATTGTAAATAAAAAAAATCAGAGGCAGAGGGAACCTAGTGTTAAGACACTCCGCACTTTCCGCCGAATTTTGGAGGAATTGCGTGTTGATTAGCGGAACTCAATGCCGCTCTTTGCCTCGACACCAGAGCGAAGAAATGAAAATATAAATGTAAATACCTAAATATTTTATTTCCTCGAGTAGGGATCGAACCCACAACCGTCACGTTACAATCATACCATTATGCCGTTGCGCCACGATGGTCTAAACTGTGAATGTAGACTCTATAATGTTGGGTAGAATTGAAATAATATTTTATGTTAAATAGTCCATCTAGGAAGTTAATCGTTACGGAATTGGAGATCAAAATGAAAAAAAGGGCAGGATGGTCTTTTCTATTTTATTTCACGGAAATAAATCTTCCTACAGAAATACTAATCGGTAGCATCTGGCAAGCAAAGGTCAGGAAATAGCAATCTTCGTTGATTAGTCTTGAAGCGAGGCGATCAATGCTATTGGATATTGGCGTCTCTGTGCGGCTTGAGGCGCGATACGGACTTTGATTTAATGTTCAAAGTTTTACTATAAACGACTAAGTTTAATAAATCCTTCAAATGAAGTATGATTTACGGCTATTAACTTATTTCTTACAAAATTGCTTTAACGTGTCATGTATTTCGTGTCGTTTTTTCTATCATGATATTTGGATAATTTTACGAATAAAAAAATCCTGGTTACAAAGACAGTTCAATGCGTATTCGGTGACAAAAATTTAAAAATAGGAACAAATCCTTACTTCATTATGCCGATAATTAACGATAATAAATTATATACAGCTAATCATTATGTTCGCATTATTTATTATATAGATAAATAGAATTTACAAAGATCTTCCTTTCTTTTATTAATCCCGCAAATTCAAATTGGTGACCTCTTTACAAAAAAAAAACAAAATCTATAAATAAAATAAAAAAAACAACTTACTTCTTCAAACAGTTCGTGATCAGCAAATGCACATCTTGACGTTCATCAAGCAGCAACATGGCGCCCAAGTAGCCAACCCTCTTGTCCGTGAAGCGCGGACTCGCGATAAGTTTTAGACACTCGAGCTGGCCAAAGTGTGCTGGGTATCCCAGCATGTGGATGTATAGGAGCTTCGCGATGTTTCGACATCTACGAGAAATATTAGAAATATAGTGAACATGTAAAGTGCAATGAGTAGCATTTGTTCCTAGCTTGAGAGCAAGAAAGAATAGATTTTCCTTGTATAATGGTACAAATCTGAATATTACTCTTATTTCAGTCTAATATTTTGTTTAACGTCGTAGCCAGTCTAGACCATGCTATACACGCGCCCATTATAAAAACATTACCCCTTGATTGGCGTCGCCCAACGCCGACATTACCAACACAAATACACAAAAACCTTCAAATCCACAGCCTACCTCCAAACACTGTCCTCTTCTCTAAAAGTGGACCTGATATACGCGCACTCCTTGTTCACAACGCTGCGCTCCTCCGCCGCGGTCCTCGCCGCCCGTATCTGACGGATCAGATCCCGCAGCCGCGTGGGGGTCTGCATCCGCACTGAAACCGGCGCGACTGTTACACGACACACACACAAAAAAAAAGCTTAGATCAGTGCATTGTTGGTTAAGAATAAGCGTGGTGGGTGATTTGACGAAACTTTGAAAATTTTGGTGAACCATTGCGTACGAGTCAGTTCTAACATACGACTACGAGATTATTATTTTTTTAACCGACTTCTGTAAGAAAAGGAGGTTATCATTCGACATTCGACTGTATTTTTTTTTTTAGTTATAGTATATATCACAAAAGAATAAGATAATTTAAGCTTGATGCGGTATTCTGCATATAGCCCTGATGAGGCAGTGGCTCAATTTATCTTGTTTGTTTCAAGTTTCGCCAAAACATTCCGGGTTAGAATAAGAGATTACAAGCTAAAGGAATTTGCGTCTAAATTTTGTGGAAAATTGTTAGTAGCCGAAAGCGTAAGTGTTTGCTATCGCCAAAAGGTTAGTGGAAGAAAATACATGGGATTAGAGTGTAAGCCTGCTAAATCAGTTTTTTGTTTTCGTTACGTATATTTTTATATTTATACCATTCATCTTCATGGTGTATCATATGCAGGGTAGCCAGAGAAAACGAATGGTATGGTATACAATTGGAAAGTTAAAGAAAAATATACAGAATTGAGTTTATTTTATTTCATATACATAGAATTGATTACAAATAAATTGAATTGAAAAACCTTAATACAATATGTTCGCAGGTGTATACTCTAAGCCAACAATATTTACTTTTAAATATTTTTTTATAATTTGCTTACTTTTACTACACAATACGTTTGAGAAAACTAAAAGCAATTTATTAAATGTGTTAAATTAAATATTACCTATATAAGGATAAAAATGTTTAAATTGCTTAAAACTTATACCTCAGGAAATAGTATGAATTAGTAAAGCCATAGTACTCACCTCTCTCAATGGCCTCATTTACCACTTGCTTTATGGTGGCAATGTTAAATGCTGGGTTAAACCTGAGGAAGAAATAATATACTGAGTGCAGGTTCAATGAACTTGGTGTACTATGACCTAAATAGAAAGGTGCTAAAAAATTTTGTGTCTTCTTAACATTCACTTATTACATTAGTTATATATATATTTTTTTATACTTATTACCTAAAGGGGGGTTGTGTTTTTAAGGGGAATTACAATCATTCCCCTGAATGAATAAGGTTAAAAGTAACATTTTCCCATGATGCATGTATTTTCATAAAAGAAAATGTACATCAACAAAATTTCAGGTCAGTAACAGGTCTTATCATACATATGCCTATTCAGTGTGGTAATAAGAGCATGAACATGCCTTAATTATGCCTTCTATTAAAATGAATATAAATAACTTTGGCCTGTACTTAGCTCAATGAATGCAGTATTGAATGTCATGCCTTTGTTGACTGTTACAATAGAACTATGCTATGTAAATCTATTTGTGATGACTACTGTTTACCATTTGAAAAAAATATATTTTCAAATATATGAACTAGGAGGTAATTCTAAATCTTAAATAACATGTGTATTCAGGTCATTGCGGCTCAGGGGGACATCTGGCTGTAAATACAATGGATGTAGGTTTGATTGTTACACGGTTGCTGAACAGGAAAGAGTGATGCTGCTTTTTTGTTTTAATATTAATATTTAATCTTTAAATACAACAAAAAACATATTATAGGGATCACATCACATGTGCAATCAGGTATAAAAATTGGAATCAGTCCATTTTGTTTTGGAAAATTATGGTGTTTATTAAAATAATGTGGTTATTTTAATAACAATGAATATTTAATTGGTTGAGACCATTGTGGTTCAGTGTCTGATTGTAAATACAATATTTGTGGTTTGGATACCAGCTCAGGGGAATACATTATTATTAGTTCTCCATCTGGATAAGACAATTGGCATTGATTGTGTCTGAGAAGGAAAACAACAAGATGAAGAAATGGACAAAGATTTATAAAAAAATAGTTTGATATCACAGAATATATACTTTCTACTATACAGAAAAATCAGCTTATGATGAGTTATTGCTTTATCATAAAATAGATATTTCTTTATAAGTAAATTAAAACTGACTAAATATAATTACTGATATGTTACTAAAATTGTGGTTTAAAATGTTTATATTATCTTTATTTTTTGTATGGAGATTTAAAAATATATATATTTTAAATATTTTAAAACTATCTTATTTTTAATGATTTGTATCACTTTTTATTTAAATATAAGTAGTGCATTATTAAGTATTATTATTATATTATTAAGTATTTACAAGTAGACATCATCAAGTCATAATGACATTTTAAGAATTTTCTTTTGAAAGTATTTTGTAATATTATTGTTCTTTACTTAAATTAAATATATTTTCTTAAAGGAAGTTTACTCACATATAAATTATTATAAGTATTATTTGATTTTTTAAATTTTACACTTTGTATTTATAAAATATAGTGAGACAATTTATATCTGATATCTCTATTTCTAGTACAGAATTAATTTACAGGTACTGGACTTGGATAAAACCACTGTAACCACATAATAACCTTACAAAATTTTATAAATATCTACACTATTAATTACAAATAAAGTAGCATGTAACAATGAATTCTTGATAAACTCAAGTTCCACAAGAGTTTTACGTCTGCTAATCGTGATTTTAAACACTACTTTTTACTATTATGTAAAGTATTTATTGTCCATTACTTACTTAAGATTTTATTGTTACCTATTGATATTTTGTATTGATGTTAAGTTTATTGTCACTGGTTTACTATAATAGCATTAAAATAAGCAAGAATTACCCAGATTCCGAGCCGTTCATCTTGGTTCCTCGAGGAGGTTACTTATAACGCAGATCTTCCTTTGAGATTACGACTACAGGACAATCGTTCTTCAAAATGACAGGTGTAACGTAACTTAGCAAAACGAAACCAAACTTAACGAGTATTTATCACTTGGGAACACTTAAAACAAATAACGTAAAGAAAATAATAGGAATTACAAGAATTTAGTCAGGCTTATAACCATTTTATCTTGTCACAAACCATAAAAATGCAAGTGAAATCGCATGCCACTGTTACAAACAATAATATCATATTTTCACTTCGGAACAAAACTTATTCATAGCATTGATTGATTGAATTTTTATTATTTTAAGTTTTCACTGTAAATTACGGGTAAATCGTTTTATCACAGATTTTATGTCGAAAAATTACGGCAGCCGCCAGCTGACATTTCCTGCGTTGCAAGAAATTCAACATGGCCGATCGACATGACATGACTCGCAGCTTGCTCCTTCTCGCATACACATATGACGTTTCATAAAAAAATATCAAATAAACTATTTAATATAATTATTTAAAATGGAAATATTTTTTTAAAATGTATATTTCTATGTTTTAAAAGTATTAAATATTTTTTATATAGGTTTCAGTGAAACATAACTTAATGAGTACGTATTTTGACTATCTAAAACTGACAACACATCTCGTTCGTATTCAAAGGAGTACGTGGATCTTTTTGCAAATATATCATTTCATACCTATGTAATATATTACCATTACTATATATAATTACTTATATATAAAAATCTAAAACGTATTTGTAAGCTCTGTTGTAATAGTTTAAATAATTTCAGCAGTTGTAAATTACAAATTGTTTTTGAAATACACACTTAAACGCGGTTTATCACCTACCTTCGATTTTGTTCTGGCGGCAAAACACTCCAATCCACCTCATACATAGGATAGGCCATAATTACAATAAAATATCGCACAAAACACGCAAAATTCACTAAAACATTTCACAAGTATGTCACAGCAAGTTTACAAGTACAAACTGAAGTGTTATCAGAGGTGTTTTATCAGGTGCAGGTGCTCCTCAAATATCCAGTAATTACGTATCTCTTATCAAAAGTACAATTTATCACTAAAAAAGGATAGCAATATAGACACGAGTCGTTTAATGTTTTATTTTCAAATGTCAATACTGTATGTACAAAACAATGGGGCGTCACATCATTATCTTAATAGGAAAGCTAATTAATATTCATTGTATTAGTAGTGCGAACATTATAATATATATGGTTGATGTCGCAATGTTCCGGATTTATAATGTGTCGTCATGATTCCGAGCCGGCCTCTCTATACTGTTTCGCTTTATACAATCCACTAGCCACCTAATACCTTCGTCTACTCCATCACTGAAATTAAAAAAATATTTGCATTTTAGTAAAGTCAAAAGCGATTAGCATATTATGTAAAGAGCGTCATTTAAATATATTAAACATAATATGGAAAACCTTGTCAAACATGTTTTGCAAATGGAAAATATTTAAATTCATTACTGTTTATTTAAGTGCATCATACATAGACTAGACCTGTCTAGACTTATAGTGATGTTTTTTTTTAACTTCACCTTATATTCCGCACATAGCAAGGTAGATAGAGTGAACCTGGTAATCTGGTGTTAAGACACTTCCCACCTGCCAAAATTTAGAGTAGCGTCTTAAGTGACGGAACTCAATGCCGCGCTTTGCCTTGTCACTAGAGCAAGTATAGCAAGCAAGCAATATTTTCATTTAAAATATTAAATATTACATTTCCCCGACTTGGAAACGAACCCACAACCTGTCGCGTTTATAGTCGTGCAAATGCGATACGCCTGTCTTGACGTAAGTGAAGTTCAAAGTGGCAAATATTGTGTTAAATCTATATTTAAATTGAAATTTATAATAAACACGCGATAAACAACTTTAGTGCAGCTTCATGCTTTTTTTCTGTCCATGCATAGAACTTAGACAACCCATTCTCAACATTTTGCTCAATCTTCGAGGATCATGCAATGCATATTGATGGTAGAATTTAATGTCACACTTTATTTACCAGAGCAAAGAAATGAAAATTACTTTAATATAACCATTCTGCCAATGGGAGAAACAACATACCATAAATATATACATAAATTTAAAAATTAACTACTAGTAATTATTATTTACAACAAATACTAAAAAAAGTGTATATTAAAATTAATAAAATGTATTTATTTTAAGTAATTAAACTAACTAGAAGTTAAAGTATAATTAAAAAAATTATAAGAAACATTTAAAATAACATAATTGCTATTTAATTATAATTACTCTAATTACCCTGTTAATGCAGATGTAGCCATTAACATAATGTCTCTAGCACCGATAAGATGGGCATTCTGATTAAATATCGGCTTTACTGTATGAACTCCCATACAGTCTGGAATGTCTTGTTTATTTGCTAGCACCAAAAGGGGAACCCCGGATAAATGTTCTGAAGCTATCATCCTGTCTGTAAAAAATATACACATAGATCATAAAATGTAGGATAATAGCTATAAATAAAAGAAAACAGAGGATTTTTGATGAGAAATAAATTTTATTTATTATTATTATTATTATTATTTTTCCAGTCTGGCTATACAAAGTGTGTTAAAGAGTTGTTTTGTCACCAACCCTCAATGTCTTAGATGTTTGGTTCAGATTTCCCTCTAAAGTATCAGAAGGCTTCAAGTTATTCTACACACTAACTCCCTCTTGCTTCACTAGATGTAATGAAAAAAAAACATTTTGAATAATAGCAACTTAGTTTTTTTGTATGTAAAAAAAATACAACTGAAACTGCCAAATAATAGATATCCATATAAAACATTTTTAGCACTTTTTTCACTTAATGGGGTAGGCAGAGGATATATAGTCTTAAGGCTTATCATTCCCCTATCTCTGCCTAAAATTTGAGACATTAAATGTTGAGTGATGGAATTTGATGCTGCACTTTATCTCAATCGAGAAATCAAAAACAATATTGTCAGTCCATTCATTGGAAGAAATCAGCAGTGTAAAGATAGAGTGAATCCCTCTTGTATATAAAATATAAGGTTAGAATATGTAAAAATACTTCTACTAAAAAAATATCTAAGTTAATTTTGAACTCACCAAAAGTTTCTTTAGATTCAGATACTCTTTCCCTGTCTGAAGAATCTACTATGTAAATAACAGCATGACACTCTGCATAGTACTGAAATATTTACAAATTATAAATTATCAAATTGTAAATATAAAACAAAATTAATAAGAATTTTGTTAAATACTTTATCCCATAATGACTGCAGTTCTTGCTGTCCACCAAGGTCCCAAAAATTAAGTCTAACTCCGTCTACATCTATTTTTCCTATATTTAGTCCTACTGTGGTTGTGATTCTACTGGGGTTCATCGCTTTGTACTTTTTGGTAAATTTCGTTTTAGTAGCCTCCAAATAAGTCTGCATAAGAAAACATAAACAGATAAGTTTGAGTCATCAATAATAGTATAATTAGATATTTTTTTTTTAAAAACTGTTTGAACAAAATCGAAGTTAGATACCGTTTTACCCGCATTATCAAGCCCTAGAATTAGCACACAATACTCGTCTTTTTGAATAACATATTTATAAAATCCATGAAGTAGAGTATACATTTTTTAACATTTTAAATTTTAACATTAATAAAATATGAGAAGATATTTTTAAAATATAAATATAGAATGTTATAAGTTAAAAATAAAGTGAATAAAACCACAATTAAATAAAATAAAAATATATTTCTGTCACGTATGTATGTTTCATGACATTGACATCTGACGTTTATTTGTATTTCATCAGTGCTGTAGTTTTAAAAATTTGTACTATTTTAATAATATGTAAAGAATAACAACAATTCATTTTAAATATAAAAATATTTTTTCCTGATTAACATAAAGCTTTTTTTAAAATAATATAATTTTTCAATCTTAAATTAATTTCCATGATTTGAATTTTTTTTAATAATATTCAGTAATTTACTTTTTATTTTTATTCTGATAGATCATTAATCTATGGTCACAGTTGTAATTGTTATAACAAATAACAATTACAACTGCTTTCGTTATTTTCAGATATGGCATCAAAAGACGTGAAAAAAGGCCAAAAAACACCAATAACAGAAAAATCTAGTACATATGGAGAATTTGATGACATTTTAATATCACCTCGTTCTATTAGCCTTTCTTTATCATTTATAGGCGAGGGAATTGGACCAGGTGAATGGATATTTTTAACTGTATTCAATGGTCAAGTTTTAATAGAGACAAAATGGCAAAATAAAAATAAGCTCAACGTAGAAGAATTACCACTAGATTTAAAGCGGCCCTCTTGTCAGTCTTTAATTGCAGATCAGCCTTTAGTATTTCTGCTTCGTATTGCTGGTGGAAAAGGTGCTAAAGATCCAGATCCTTTGCTTAATGTCGATAATCGTGCTGGAGCATCTGCTGATCTGTTTCCTTTAGTGTTGGGCGAAGAAGAAGTTTTTGTCGAAGCACCTTTTATAAATTTTAATACGGGAATAAAAACCGATTGCGCAATCAAAGTATATGCTAAATCTGTCGGAGAACCTGATAGGACAAGAATACCTTTAATGATCACAATGATTTCAGCGCATTGTTTCCCTATAGTAAGAGAGGGAACTGTATTTCTAAGCGCCATTGGCTTAAACGATATCTCCGAACCTGTAGCTGCAAATTTCGGGATGTCTGTGAGCAATAGTGACGTAAAAACTATACTTTGGGCTTCGACAAATAATGGGGGTTCCGTTGCTAGTACAAGTTTTAATATACCCAATGAAGATATATTTATACCACCAGACTTACAGTTAAAAAACAACAAATTTTGTAATTCATATTACTGGAACGCGATGAAACGAGTTCTTGTAGATTCTAATAAGCTTCGAGAAAGATTAAGATCTCCATTCTTAATTGACATTGCTGGAGTTCCAAGAGCCGGCAAGATTGATGTCAGGGGGCGATATATGGCTTTTGTGGACGCGGGGGTCTTACTAGAACCAGGACAGTTTGGCGTAACGACATGTGCAAAACTGTTATACTATAATGAATGCAACTTGCCTACTGACTTACATGGTTTATTGGAGCTTCCACCGGCTAGTGCTAAAATAAGTGCACGAGAAACGGATTTTGTAGTAGATGAAAATGGTCATTCAGCTTATATAATATTACGATTTGATTTATATTTCCCATTAACTACAAAGGCTAAGATAGCTTCTCTCTATAATGTTATAGGCTTCCCTTCCCCTCAAGACTCTCAAATACCTGAGTATGAATTGTACACAAGCGTGTTCAACGACGATACTAGTATCAACGTTAAAACAATAAAAAAAGAATGTGGAGCTCTCTCTGTACATAAAGAATTAGGTGTTCTAGCGTACAAAGGCCCCTCACAGGCCATTCAAAGTGTTAAGCGTACAGCTGCCAATCGCCTTTTATTTCGAATAAGATCTATGCTTAAGCAATTTCCACCAGATAGTTGTTCTTCAGTTGAGTGTCAGGACATAATCGCAGCGCAGCACGCTGCTTGTCGCCGTGCTGTTACAGCTTCGTTTGCACCACAGCCCCCACCGCCTCGTGTTTCTCCACCTGTCACTTCTGCTAGGAATAGAATAGCTGGAGATAGAAGAATTGCTGAATATCACATTAAAAAAGATCTAGAAGCAAACCCAGAACACCCCCGACCATTACTTACAAAGATTTTGCTGTGTTTAGAAGATAGAAATGAAGAAGAAGCTCGAAATTATTTATTGAAAGCTTTAAGTATTCAAACTAAGAATAGATATTTGTTATGGATATTTGGCGGTTCTGAGTTTAATAACGACGATTCCGGTGAAATAGCATCAGCAGCGTTGCGTATTGCTGCCAAAGGGGATGTTTCTGATGGCACTACAGGAACAATTGGCTGGGCAGCTTTGCATACGTTCCATCATTATAAAGGAAATACATACGCGGCATTTGTAGCAGCACGCAAAATGCGAAAATCATTTGAGCTGCCGAAAGAATGGAAAAAGTTTTATCGCCAGTGGGTGGACATGAGTGGAAAAGAGGAAACATTTTGGATTCCAGATATTATCGATTCAACGAATCCAATCTTAATAGCAGCAGCGTTCTTTCTTTGCTTGCGATGTTATATGCTTAGTGAAAGACTTCTCAAATGTGTAGAAGAAGGCTGCTCTGTAAGAGGTTCCCGTTTTAACTTAAAAGTGCACGATACCGTTGATGTTTTTTATTTGCGTGCTGTGTCATTGATTTTGCGCCGACAGCTTCACCCTGCTTTAGATATGATTGAAAAAGGTATTAAAAAATTTGGCCCTTCACCTATGATGTCCCATGTACGGGCAGTTTGTCTGACCTCCATAAGAGGATGGGATGAAATGTGCGAGAGTGCTTTGATAGAATCAGATCGTGCGGGTGCAGAAATCTGCCCTTATCTACTTTTGAAAGCTGCATTGGGCAGTCTTACGAAAGATCCATCAGTAGCGTTACAACGAGCTGCACGCGCTCATAAAATTGCACCTTCCGCCCATACAGCACTTACCATCGGTCGAGCGTATGGAAAATTAGGAGAAGATGGTTTAGCTGAACGGTGGGCAGCAGCAGCGGTTAATTTAGAACCTTTGCTGTCTGATGGATGGGCTTTTCTAGCGTTCTTGGCAATGAATGATAGAAATATTAACAGAGCAGCAGCAATGCTCCGTACTGCGAAACAAGCAGGTCCGATAAGTCCTGACATAGAAGAAGACTTAAGGAAACTTCGGAAAATTTTAAGAGTGGATACTTTACCAGATGCATTAGTGAAGGACTTATGTTTTTGTGAATATTATTAAAGTTATTTTTGTGTTTTTTTAAATTTTTATGCACCTCTTACGTTATGCAAGGTATATAGAGAGAATAAAGAAAAGTCATACCACCATTTTCCTAATATTTTAGAGTTACACCTGCGTTAATCTTATCTGTTCATATATGTTATATCCTATAGATATATAGGTACATATTTTCCAAAAATAAAATATTAAAAAATACTTTAAGGTGTAGTTTTTATTAAAGGTATCTTTTAAATGTAGGTACTCGTATCTGTCAGAATGTTAATTCGTCTTTAATTGCCGGATGGACTAATTAAGGATCTCAGTTTCTTGTGTTCTCTATTGGTATAATGCAAACAGGTGTTTAACAGTTTCTCTCCGGTTTTATTTTTAAGTATAAATAATATGTATAGATATTGATAGAACAATCTGACCTAATAACAGCGCATTTAATGTCTTAAAATGATATAACCTTCATTTATTTGTGCATCTGATGATGGAGAGAACTTAAAGATAATAAACTTCGTTCTCTACCCTCCGACCAGCAAATGTGTTTTAAATTGACTCTATATTTTTAGAAACGAAACAACTGTATATATATTCCTCGGGGCCCGATTTGAATCCACAGTCATTTAGGCACATCCTAAGTGCACCAAAAGCGCTAAATATAAAAATAAATATTTAATTAAGATACTTAAAAAGAAAAAAAATTAAGCCTTTTGGTTTAGTAATACCAAATTATAAGGAACATAATATGGAATAATTATATTTTATTAGATAATCCACGAAAAGCTTGTGAAATAAAAACAGTAACAAGCGTGCTCCAAAATAGAAATGTCATTAGCTATTAATACATCTTAAAACTCGTAACGCTGAAAGGGAACTGTCGTCTGAAAAACTAGGGCACTGATACGAACATTCACTGCATATACATTATCACTGATAATCTGATAAGGGAACAATATGAAAAATAATTTCCCGGTAACTTCGGCCAGGTCATATACTAACAATCGCCCGAGATAATAGTAAATGTCGATTTAATTCTGTATGTCGGTGTGTACGTACACCGTCAGTCGTGAGTTACGCGAGCGCAGCCACATACATACATCTCAGGCGTAAGTTTTCTTTGTTTGGGACGAACATGTGAACAAGAACAATGGCTCTCTCGACGAATTGCTGGAAATATCTCGTGTTGACCTTCAACGTTTTGTTTGCGGTGAGTTTTATTATTAATATAGAAAATAGTCCGGCTTTTTGTGTGTCCCGTTATGCTGAATCAGCGGCGTGTTGTCATAACAACTTGTGGATAAACTTTGTAATATTTACTTTCACACTAATGTTGTATACATTATATTTCTATAAACTATAGTAAATTAGGCATTTGTAATTGTAATTAAATGCTAAATTTATATAGACATCATTCAAGAAATATATAAAAATGTAATAAACACACTTTTCACAAGTTTTTCTTTACAAACAGCGCTAGTAGTTCCTAGTTAACACGAACTGTTAATAAAAAAGTCAGATTGCATTTTCCCCAAGCGATTTGCTTAAAAAGTAATATGCATTTCATAGAGTTTCCTTGATTTTCCACTAGATGTCGGCGTTACTGCTTTTCGGCGTGAGCGGATTCCTTCTCTACCGGCTGTTCGTCTACCGCCACTTCTTAGGCGTCAGTGTGGAGTACCCAGCAATTTTGCTTCTCATGATGGCCATCATTACATGTTCCATTGCCTGGATAGGATGGAGAACCGCGAAATCGATGCATCAAATTCACGTTATTATGGTAATTTCGACTAATTATAAATTAAACTATTTCTATTTATTTATAAATATATATGTCAAAGTATTAATAAAAAAATATTTTATGAAATATGTGATGGTTAACGCCATCTATTGTGAAATAAAAGAAACCGTTGAAAGCAACTGTAAAATTAATTTAATTACTGCAAAAACTACTGACAGGATTTATTCATTCATAAATATTTAAGTAAGCATAATTAGCTTTATGCTAATACATTTATTATTACTTTTTATTCAGAATTATGTATATATTTATAAATATGTTCAGTAGGTATATATATTAATTATAAAATATAAATTAATTACCTATACAATTCTTGTAATAAAAATAACTTATAAAATTAATTTTTATTTTCAGGCTGGCCTACTTATAGTATTAGTTGTAGTAATCGAATTCTCATGCTTCGTGTGGGCGATGGTGGTATGGGACAATATAGAGATAGACATCAAGACGACCATGACATCTTATTTTATGCTGACTGGTGAAAACAAAGACACTAACGCAGACTCCGTCCGTTGGGACAGGTTGCATGTTAAAGTAAGTACTTATAACACACTCAGAATATACTTTTATTAAATTAGTGAATCAATTTTACATTTTTAAATATAAACTATTTAAAAAAAAAAATACATTTAAAAATTTATAACACACTCATTATACAAATAGATATGATGATATCAGATATTTTAATTATCTAGGTCTTCAATTGTTGTAACTACACAGGGTTTTAATTAGGGGTTAACTAACTGAATATAAATATATATTTGTATTTGTCTACTGTCAGTTAAAGGCTAATTTACGCCTATGAGTTGCGTTAAGCTTATCTATGAGCTGCGTTAAGCTTATCTTCAGTTTTAACTTTTTGTTTCAAAAAAAGTCCCACGAGTGGAATTCAAACTTACAACCATCGCGTATAATCAAAAACTTATTATTAACTTTATTTAAAAATGCATAAACTTTAATATTCTGAAATTCATAATGAAATAACGCCTTCACAACTTTGTACTCAAGACTATCAAAGTTTTCCATTTACCTCCACTGCACCGTGCCAAAGTAAGATGAGGGTAGAACTTTTGATGTACGTAATGCATAATATCTGCATTAATATTTTACAGTACATAAATCGCACACTGGATGTTTTATTCTCGCTTATTTTTATAAAAAAATAATTAGTATTACATACAATAAGAATAACAATAATAAGAAGACAAGATTTATAGATTCTTCTTTACTTCTAAACTTAACTCATTTGGTTATTAAATTTAAAAGATCAACTTTTAATTATTTCGACATATTTATGGTGTATTCTAATTATTTGAGTTCAAAATTATTTAGATAAAGTTCATTAAACTTAGTTTCACTCTTGTAGGTAGGTACGTTTCTCCCAGCGTTGATGAACAGACCTCCTTCTCCTCATTATAATCCACTTAATTATAAATAATCAAATATTTATTAAAATAAAAAATTAAAATAAAGAATTAATGATAAAAAATCAAAGACTTAAATTAAATTTAATAATATTCTCATATTGGCTCGAGGCGTTCACTAGGTTCCCTCTGGTTACCCGGCTATATGCGGGATACATCGTGAAGCTAGATAATATTAACATATTTACAGTTCGAATGCTGTGGAGTAAGCGGTCCAAACGACTACAGCACAAAAGGCCACGTTCCCTTCTCCTGCTGCGGGCAAGGGCCCCTGGACTCTATACAGAAGCCCTACACATCTGACTGTTCCACGCTGTACCAGAGAGGCTGTGGAAACTTGTTACATGATTACGCTAAGCAACAGCTTCTGTTGATTGCTATGGCTGCGTTGACAGCGTCTATATTGCAGGTAGGTCTTTTTTGTATTTATAGCTAAACTAGCGACCCTCTTGCGG
>FAPJ01008267.1:0-13689 GCA_001485985.1 Heliconius ethilla aerotome | reverse complement strand
ATGACCCAGTAATGCTGTTTACTTCTCGCGGTATTTGCGTCTGCGCAAGTCGATGGGAGAAAATTGTGTATTCAATCATTATAGATTATATATCGGCAGTTTGCTGGTTTTACTTGTGTGATTATATTCAGAGGGCACACTCCGTGTCTCGCGTTCGAGCGGAAAGCGAACTACCGTCCGTGCATTTTAGGCAAGATTTAGGGCAGATGTTAAGAAATACGTGATATATACGTGGTATAAGTTTTTCTCCACTCTCCGTTCGATAACGTGAAGTCAGAGGCAAAAACTAGCAGTATAAAATATATCGTATTGATATAGTTTAAGATATAAACTTGTTACTTACCTAAATAATATATGTTCTATGTTCTATGTGAACATATATTTTTTATTTTGTACAATATATTATTAACTATAGATTTACACAAATAACACGTATCTAATAAGAAGTTACTGAGAAAATGCTGTAATAGTTTTCTCGTATAACTTTAAAGGTCATGATGTAGGTAGAATAAAATGCACTGCGTGGGTGTCGTTCACTAGCGTTCACGCGTCCTTGGATTTTGCAGTATTTTATTTTATATTAAATCATTTTAGCGTTTTGTTTGTTTTATGTAGAGCAAGCAATATTAACCTACATCGGATCTTAGAACACTGAGGCCGTAGTGGCGCTGTAGAAAGAACAATCGAATTGCAAATATTCTTATTATACACATAGGACCAGGTGTCCTTATAGTGTGACTGAGAGGATATGCCGTCGAGTTATCTTGGCCGGGACAGAGACCGGAGGACAGAGACACTAGGTAGGTAGTACGTGAAAGGTACTACGTTGTCCTTTTGTATGAGGGAGAGTGAATGTATGAAACGTGATAATAGTATCACTATCATAAATTAAATATAAATTGACTATGACTACTTCAAGATTTAATGACTATATTTTTTTGTAAAATATTTTTCGTTCTATCAAACGATGCAGTACTATTACTGGCCATATGTTTAGAAAATAAAATTAGAACTTTTTCATTTAGGTTTTATATTTATTTTTTTTTTAAAATTAGCTGCCAAATGTAAAAAAATGTCAGTTACCTACGTATTAAGTGTCACGTCCACTCGCAAAAAAGTCAATTCTATTAATAACTTACAAGTGTAATAAGTATATATTTAAAGAAATTATCTTTAAATCAAATTAAACGAAAAAATGGATTTTCTATCATCATACACTCGCTTAATATTGTTTTGATTTTCCATTATTAATTAGCAAATAAAAACTATTAAAAATAATAATTTCATTTATACCGTAGAATTGAATGGAAGTGACTTCCACGAAATAAGACATTTGACAACTAATACTGGTGTTCGCCTAGATTTGTTGGACATCAAACACTTGGGTCGCTGCCAACCTGTCATACACTACTTAAACAGAAAAAAACATTTTTATTATGGCCTTTTTTATGATTCATGTCATTAGAATTATTATTTTTTAACAACGTTTGGCCGTGACTTTGCTTGTGAGATACGTATTGGTATATAGGTAATAATAGATTTATATTTTAACAGTATTAGAAAGAAACGTGAATGAATGACATACTTGGACAAATGTCATTGAAAATTTTGTAATAACTGTGGATGTGTAATATACATACCAGGTATATTCAAATCAAATTTAAGGGAAAGACAATACGAAAATTGATATTTTGAAGCAGTCAGTATATTGTAAATTGAAGTATATAATTATTATCAATAAAACAAGGGACATCTTAATAATTCTTATAAATCTACGGGAAAGTGACGCTTTTGAAGTATTGAATGTTTGTTAGACAGATTTATATCTGATTTTAGGGGAGATAAGTCAAAATGGTGTCTACTGATGACTTTGCTGTAATTTTGATAAAAAACAAAGGATGTGATCGCTATCTGCATTTTTAAAAGAAATAATAGTATTAAACGTACTTATAGTAAGAAAATATATTAAACGAGGCCAGTTTTGACGTAGGAGCACAAGTGTGCGACCGTTGTGAGTTCGATTCCCAATCGAAGAAATTAAATATTTCATATTTTCATTGTGTGTTAAGTTGTGGAATTTTATCACACAATATTATTATGAGCTATATACGAGTATAACTGCCCAGTTTTATAATGATTCAATTATTACAAGTGTAAAAATCAGTTTCTTAAATTTGATTGCATACTTTTTTGCTACAAGTTAAAAGAAAATTGTTCTAAGGTATTTCGCAACGTATGCAGGGAGAACTGAAAATCACCATTTTGTTTACTGCTTCTAAATATTCACATTCATCAAGTTTTTCAGCACTAAATAAATATTATCTTAAATGGGAATTAACCTCGAAAATATGATTTATGCACTGACAACATCGCTCATAACTTTCTTGTATATAAATAAATTTTATGCAAATGATTTTTATTTTAATTTAACCTGGAGAATAACCAATTGAAGAATATCGTGTACAGGGAACTATTGTTGTAAGTGCTACAAGAATTGCATAGTTGCTCTTTCTTTTCTATCGAAAACGAACAGGAAAAAGAGTTCTCTATTTTATGATATAACAGTAGCTTTTATATGCGGCTTTAATTACATCGAAATTATTAACGTGGTACAGTATAGCCCATAAACTCTTCCACTTACTATTGATGTAAAATTTGTTAGTAGATATTTCTATACAAATAATATGATCTTTACGCGAACCCGAAAAATACGAAAATAAAAAAGATCGACAACTGAAATTCAAACTCAAAAATAACAAATTGTGCGAAATACTATATAAATATAAATAAAAATATATTCAACAAAAAAAATGAGGAAATGGAAATCGGTCGAGATGTCTCACAAGAGACAAGTGGACAGTTGGTTATTAGTTAAGATTAGGACGCGTAATGGTGTGTGGAACAGAAATAATTAATGTCGCACAGGTTGTTTACATCTGTGGGTGTCCAGCCGTAGTCCAAGATACATATTCAAATTTGTGAAAGGTCAAATACTTGGGAGTGACGCGTGGGTTTTATGCCAACATTTGGAGAATTCGTTTTGGTGTATTAATTATTCTAGTCCGGAGTGGTACGGTGGTTTGTGTCTGGCTTTAAACGCGACGGTTGTGGCTTCGATTGTCACTTGAAGAAATTAAATATTCATACATTTATTACATTTTCTAGGTGTGGCAAAGCGCGGCGTTAAGTTCAGTCACTCGATCCGCAATGTCCTGAAAACTAAGTGGGTTCCCTAGGTGGGTTCCCCTCTGCTTTGTTATATGCGGTATGCAGCGTGAAGCTATATGCGGGATGCACCGTGAAGCGTGAATCTTTTTTTAAAATTGAAATAAAGATATTTGATAAGAAAATTAATATAATAATGAGATAAAAAGAATACCATCCTCCTGTCTGTATTGTTTTAGTTTAAAAATATATACCTAGCTTAAAAAAACAAATTAACAAGCTTTTCTACACCAAGTGATACAAATGCTATCCAATATGCTCCGAACTCGAATTGTTTACAAGTAACTTCTGAAGAGTTTCAATATTGACGTCCTGGTTCCATCATCACACCAGTTCTTTGATGGCATAATATTATACATAGTTTGTTACAAACTCGACCTAATAAAGACGTGTTAAGGAGGTTTCGTCTGCCTGCAGAAAAAACGTGAAGCTATTGTATTATAGTTATTCTACTATTACACTAAAACACAAAAGGATTAAGAAATACAATTCCATAATACATATTTTATACAAACAAAGATAATAAAGCAAAATTGCCAGAATCATCCTGTCAAAGGATATGACAAGTAAATTTAATAAATTCAACAATTATCACTCACTCATTCTCTAATACGTTTCGGTGCCAAAACATCTATCAAAGTGTTATCGGCTCGTAAATGACTTGGCTGTTCGTTTTAAACTACGGTTGTCATTTATTAACGGAGAGGGTTACTGACATCTATGATTTTTCATTTTCTTCGAAAGCAGATGTCATTTATTAGGGTTCAGTACCACAAAAGGAAAAAATGAAAACCTTCAATCTAATTGTTGTTCGTCTGTTTGTTTGTCGAAACGATTTATCTCAAGATCACTGTGAGATATTAAACTGTAATTTACTACGATCAAATCTACCTATAGTAAGGAAAACAGCACAAAGTGACAATATACAAATAAAATACAATTAAAAGAAAAAAGTCTGAATTAATTAAACATTTATAGGTATTTCATAGAAAAAAGTCATTAGAAACTTATATTTGTAGGTCATTTCAATAACCTATGTTTGTCAACTTTATTTGCCGCGTAATTATAATGTATCTTCATTATATTTCCCGTAGATCTACAATTATGAAATTTATTTTAATATTTTTATATTAATTTTATTAATCTGATCGCTCTTATAAATCCGCTCTACGCATTATCAATTTTAATGAGCTTTAAGTAACAATATATTAAGTAGTCCTTAATATTTTAATTAACAAAAGTATATGAATTATATTATTAATTTAATGTTCATTTAAATAGTACACTATTCTTTTAACACCCATTTCGCAGGAACACTTTCCGTCCGTTTCGAGACATTGCGTGTTTGGTGGTGGAACCCAACGCCGCACTTCATTATGCCATCATAAAGAAAATATATTTTATATTCCCGAATTTAAACCAACAACCACTCCCTTTCCAATCAGACACATTCCCATTGCGCCATGATGGCCTCAATTATATTTTAGATTTGTTTATTTTAACGTTTTAATAAGTAAGAAGGAAATTACTGTTGGCATATATAACAAGTCTTGTTATTATAGAAATGAAATAAAAATCATTCATTCCCTCTAGTGGTAATCGAACCCCTACCACCGCGTGACGGCCTTAATAATATATAAGTTTTTTAAACAATCAAAATTAAACGTATATGTGTCATATGTATGTATATACATATATCATAGTATAAAACGCTTAAATACTTTCAACACAGCATCACAACAAAAATATTCAAAGTATTCGTACAATCAAGAAGTTTTGTGTTAATTAAATGTAATTCCTAGATACAAGTAGGTACGCCCGGAGTGAAATGTACCACCAAATGAATGAACAAATGTAACCCCGTAATAACTTTTATAATTTAACCCGCCAAATGTCCACTGAAGTGACAAGATGACGTGACAGTGAAAAAAGTCATGTCTCCATTTAAAATTTTGAGCCATTTTTAATAGATTTTTTTGTATAAGCTTTTCATTATCTGTCATATTTTATTTTGGTTAAATAAAATATGACAAACTTCTATGGTCTTTATTTATTTCTTTGTTTTAATCAATAATCATTAATTTCATGTTGTATCCCGCAGAGGGAACTTAGTGTTAAGAGTTAAGACACTCCGTTCCCCACTTTCCGCCGACGTCTGGAGGCATTGCTTGTTGAGTGGCGGAACATAATGCCGCGCTTTGTCTCAACACCAGCGAAGAAATGAAAAGATAAATTAAAATAAATATTACATTTCCCCGAGGGGGCATCGAACCCACAACCAGTCACGCTTACAGTTACACCCTTGTGCCCTTTAACATTGTTAATTAATATAAAACAATGAGATTTTGTTTAAGTAATCCTTTGTCTACAAACTCTTTGAAAAATTATAAAATAAAGGTAGATACATAAATGTTGAAATCATAGAAATTAATTTGAACAAGACTTTTAGAATTATTTCTTCGGATCATAAGACAATTTCTGATTATATGAAGCCAATCGTGGCGCAGAGGCACGCAACAGGTCGTGTGTTCGATTTCGAGAAAATTAAATATTTAATATTTTCATTTTCTCGCTTTGGTAACTTCCGATTCCCAAAATATATTCCCATATAAGACCTGATTAAAATGAAGAAATGGGAGATTAAAAAAAAATTTATAATTATCCACATCATAATTAAAAATGCATCTTTTGATGTGTTAAAAAAACTCTCTTCCGTTGTTGAGGGACTGACATAGACGAAACTACTGGTCTTAGAAAGTTAAACAAAATAAATATTTTTTTAGGGAAGACTATAAAAGGAATTCTTTTCTTTCATAAATAGAACCTTTCATTAGTAATTGTTTCAAAAGAATAATGAAATATCAACTGTTTACAGCTCGACATTTTATTTACCATCGTACCTTAACGTTATTTTATTTTCATAAGAAATGAGTAATTTTAACCTGAATCCAAAACTAAATAGTAAAGGAATGGAATCGTAATATTGATTTCGTCTAAGAGCTTGTTAACAGTCGCGCTAAGTGAGTTACTGTGTAGGCGCCGTACACTCACGGACATTATTAGGAGAACGATATTTATTTGTTTTTTATTTAACTTGAAAAATTCAAAATATACGATTTATATTTTTTATATTTTTTATTTATTTGGTAAAAAGAGATAGCTTTAATTTCATTCATCCTTTCATGTAGCAGTCTGGATAGTGGAATAAGGTGAAAAAAAAATAAAAATAAAATAACAACGCATTACATTTGAATTATTGTATGTGTTCAAATTGAATTTGAACCCAAAATAATATTGTGCAATCATCTGTCTTCCTATATTGCTGCGACAAAAAATATCTAAATAATATTTGGTTAATCAACTCTAAATAATAATTGACTAATTATATTCAGTATAAACAATAACAAACGAGAAATAAAAGATTCCTTATTTTCCTTATAACATAACAATCTAATACAATTTTTTAAGATCGTGTTTCTTTCAGTTATAGCCTGATGTTATTTAAGAAGTCAAACATTTTAATAATAGAACCTATTTTTTATTAATTAAATAAAAGAAATCTATTTGAACTTACCACTAAGTCATGGCGACTAACACAATGCCTATTGATAAGCCACTGTTATGATAGGTATAAAAATAATATTTACTCCGCCAATAAACAAGGGCCAGCAATATAACAAATTTTACGGTTATTTCCCATCAAAAATAAACATTTGTATAATGTTACTGGACGCCTACAAATAACATTGATTAAATAACATTTTTTTAGTTTCAAAGTGTAGTAAATAAATTAACGAGATTTTATTCTGTAGTATCTTAAATGATATAACTTTTTCGACGACTTATAAGTTATTGGTATTTTTGGGTTTATTATTTTTATCAGGACAAATCACTTTCTTTCTTTCATCAAATTATAGTGATAAGAATGGCACGGTACTAAGCAAATATAATAAACAGTGTTCCTATGTCATTTTCTTTTTCATGTTATTAATGTTCTGAAAGCATAAACACTATGAGTGATGTTCTACAAAAATACATATTGGAAATATTAAAGGAAAGAATAAGTTAATGAAAACCATTAAGCCACACTACGGAGACACCACACTTCGGACACACCCCACTAGAGAAATATTTTTAGAAAACTATATTTAGTATAAAAAATATATTCAGCCGGATTTGAACCCACATCTCTTGGAAGCCGTTCAAGTGCTCTAATCACTATTCACAAAATATAATGGATCAGAAACAAAAAATAAAACAAGAATGAAGAGAAAATCTTAAAACTAATACAAAACAATTATATTTGTACACCAGATGTTAAGTGAGAAATATCAAAAGCGTGCCACAGAATGTAACCTAATTACAGCGCATCGGACCATTCCGAGTGAAATCACGAGTTCTTAATTAAATTTCTATCTAATCTGGATTCTTTCAAACACTATGCATTTGTTTTATTTCATTCGTTTTAATTATAAATATTTTATTATATAATGTTTCTTTCTCATTTATTATTGTTTCTAATTCTAATTATGAGATCTTTTCAATAAAAACTAAGCATTTCTTCAAGTTTATGTTTTAATTTCGTACTATTTTTGCTTTCTTTGAGATATATTTTGTAAAGAGTCTCATTTTATTATATTCTTATTTTCAAATAAAAACAGTAGGTATCGAAATGCCCATATTTAGATTAAAACTTACTCAGTTAATGCTACTGATAAGAATGGGATCCTGTTTAAAATGTTTGATATCTATTATCTTTTAAAAATATTAATAATAATGAATGTTATGAAAAAAGGAAAAACTATAAATTCGTCAGCTTTTCTGAAATATTAGATGTACACCATGGCAATATTTATCAACGAAATTAAGGCCATGTTTAGCGAAATTGTCATTGCATAGTAAATATTTTAGTAATATCAATAAAGCTGCTGACCATATGCCACTGTCTTTTACAGGATCTTACGGTGTAAACATAAATAAAATACATATTTTTTAATTTTTTGTACGTATGAGATGCCATTGCCTCTTAGACTTTCAATTTTTTTACTTGTCCGATATATTATTATCTAGAGGGGGTTTATTAAAAAAAAATATTAGAAATAAGTAAATTTTTACAATAATATTATAAAATTTGTGTATTCTTTTATTACAAAATACAACAAAAAGTATAATAAATTTAAAAACTCTGAACTACTCCTGATTCTGTGTCGTATAACATACTCCGACGTTTTCAATTATAAACTAAACACATCACATCTAAATCTATTTTAAATGAAAGGTAAAGTGGGACAGTGAACTTTGAGAGAGCCTTTGAATGAATGAATCTAGATTAGATTTTAAATTAATTAAGGATGAGCATCCCAAGGGGTGGATTAAAAGTGCCATTATGGCAACGTTTTATAAAACGTCTGTAAGTCTATTGGCATACGGGTTACCCTTTTGTTTTCTAAATGAAAAAGCGTGTGACCGTAAACACGACAGGTTGTGGGTTTGATTCCTCGAGGAAATGAAATATTAAATATTTTCATTTCTTCGCAAAGTTTGGCGTTGAGGTCCGCCATTCAACACTCAATACCTCCAGAATTTTAGACTACATCCTTTCAGTTTTTACAATATAACACTTATCTGTATTTATCGACCACAGCTACTATCGTCACTTGACATATTAAAATAAACATATTGTAAAAATAGCCTAATATCCAATTAAAATGGCCGGCAGTGTAAAAATTTTCATGTTTAGTTCACATTTACTCAGCTATGAGACTTCTGTCAACAGTTATTCTGAATGTAATTGAGAGAGCCTTGAACCCACATTCTCGATTATATTTGGCTAAATTAATATTGCAATTTAGATTTTATTATTGAATTATTTGAATGAATGTTTGTTAGTTATTGTAGCTAATAGATAAGTTTAGTAGTTAAAAGTTTTCTTTTAGATTATAATCAGTTCTTCAATTTATTGAATAAAGGGAGATCGAGAGACATTAAGGTCCTCGTGGTGCAATGGGCTAGACTTAAACGCGTTGGTAGCAGATTCGATCCCAACTCAGAGCCATGAGTTATTTTCATTTCTTCGAACTTGTAAGATTAAAGTGCAGCGTTGAGTTTCGCAGCTTAACACGCCTTTACTCAAATTCGTGCGGAAAACGAATAATAATGACTTCATACCAGATTCCCTTTACTTACTCCCTTGGCTATATGCGGGATGAAGCGTGAAACTAAAATGGAAAATATGTATTTATCTCAGAAAATCTGGCTTTGAACCACTAGATGTGTGTTTTTATACATAAAAATAATTTTTATTACTATTAACTCCTAAAAAATATATTCAAAAGCTTAGTTATTATTTTTATAGGTCTACTAAAAATACATCGCTGTCAACAATCAACTAAGTAACCAGGGAAACAGTAAACAAAAGTGTATCACACTCGCTTCGTCACTTTGATTATGTAATAAATTGATTTTATTATTTTCCCTAGCCGCAGCAGGGATGCGGCCCTTCACTAGGTCAGTAATGTCGGCAAAATAAAACTTAATATCTGCTCGCCTTGCTGTACTTACTTTTATCACTTTATTTACACCTTCTTTCGATTTTCAGAATGATTTAAGCATTTGTAAGAAGCATAATTTTTATTCGTATTAAGTAAGATGCTAATCCAAATTAATAATTACTCATATGCCAGGTATTTTTTATCAAAATGAAATTGAGAGGGATGGTCGATCACTTTATTTCTTTACTACAAGGCAAGAAAAGTGTAAAATTATGACTAAAAAATTGATAAAATACTTCGCCGTTGAAATCCGCCACTAAACACGCAATGCTTCCAGAATTCGACGGAAAGTGAAGAACGAAAGTTGTTTAAAGGGAACCGAGTCCATTAGGTTATACATTAGGTTCCCGGCTAGGGTCAGCCGAGGTTAGAAAAAAAAATCTAAGACTTTACTTCTACTATTATGGAATACAAATTATTCAATATTTCCTAACCAGCATTCGTACTATCTGTACAACACATCATAAACACGCACATAATATTATCGAAGGGACACAATAGCTACATATGCCTAAATTCATATGGAGACTTACAAAATGACCCACTTTCATGAATACTTACTACTTCGATGTGTAAATAAAATGACAAATACACATTATATAGAAATATATTTATTTATTTATTTACACTTTAATATACATAATTATTAAAATTAAACAATTAATTGTATGACTATTGTTTTTATTCACGTGAGGGTATCTAAATATGTCTCTAATAAACTATTCGCTATGAAGGCTTCGTATTCACTTTGCCAAACTGAGACAAGTCTGTCCAAAAGTGATGGCCGGTGTTTCAAAGTAACGTAACTAACTTCATTGACGTGGGTGGGAATCGAACTCACAACCCGTCGCGGTTACTATCGCGCTCTTGTATCTCCGCGCCACGGAAGCGCACGCGCCTCAAAAGTTATTAATAAAACACAATAATCTAAAAAAATGTTCTAAGTGCTTATTTTCTAAAAATCACCATTTCTTAGAAAACGAAGCGGCTATCTTGATCTGAGTATAGTTGTTACCTCCGCCTTACAAAATGTAAGAAGTGTGAATACAGATTATAATAAAATACAGATTATAATAAATAGAATATTTTTACATGTGATCTTAAATACAATAACAACTTCAAGGGCTTAAAGGGCAAAACATTTATTTTCATCTTTACAATAAAAAATGCCTAAAGCGATACAGTAAAGATGATATTTATAAAATTTACAACCTAAAAACAATATTACATTAAATAGAAACATTTATAAAAAGAAAGTTGTTCTTAAACAGATAAAGTACAAACATTAATTTGAGTTACCGATAGGTTATGCTGTGATACCTTTAAGGCCCGATTCACACTATAGAGCCGCTATCGGTTCGTATTTTTTTGTATATGAAAAGCAATAAGTATATTGATATTGATATCATCGTGCTGATATATAGATAGAAGTAAATGAAAGGAAATATCAGATTTTCAATAAAACAATAACGATGATACTGTAGAAAGGTTACATAATAATTTAGGTTTAAATAATTAAAAACACACTATTTTCGACAGAACAATTAATAAGATGAATGTAATTTACTAGTAGGCGGTCCATGATTCGATAAGCCATTTTCCAATTTCATCATTAGACTAGCTTGATGTACAACAATTATACGTGTAATTAAGAACAGACAGACACAGTGGTCTTTGCCTCTATAGTCAGATCTCAATTTAAATTGCAAAATTAAATTATATTTCACATATGTAAACTGACAAAGAAGGAAAGAAGAGCGATGACAGAGCCTTACAAAAACGTGAATATGACGAGATTGTAATCCAACAAGAGTCCCTACAGTGTGAATAGAACCTTAAGAATAAGTCAGTCAACCACTATAAATCACTGAGGTATTGCCTTAGAGTGGATAGGTTTTGCAAATATTGACAAAATTTATAAAACTTTGTAAGGCGACGGTCAATCTGACATGTTTATGTTACGGTACGAGCGTCGCGTCGTGTCGACGATCTGGGGGAAAAGATTGGTGATCCTCTTACAGTATTTATTATATATACAGGCAGTTCTTGTGATCAATTGATTCTGAATGTTCGTTTCAATTTTACGTGTAAAAGATTTTTTTATTTGTGTGGACATTTCTGTCTTACATTAAAATTTGTATTCGTTTTTATTTAATATCTAATAATTTATTTATTTTTGATGATTATTGTCTATAAATATATAAACTGTGACGGTTAAAAGGATTTTTTTAAATGGTTCTAATATTTAACATTTTTTTATTACTTTAACACATTTTTATACACTTCGTTTAATGGTTATGTTCATTCTCGAATGTCCAACCGTGACAAAGTCGAAGCAATACAAAAATCTATTGATAAGATACTAAGATAGTTTTATGATAACGTAATAGGTAGGATTGTAACAGTACACATACGAGAAAATAAATAATTATTAATTCATTCAATTTAAATCTAAAATCATAGTTGATTTGATTTGAAAATCATAGTTGATTTGGGCTACCTTTGATAGTTCAAAGGTAGCCCAAACACATCTTAAAATAAAATAAATTATTAATTTTACTTTCAATTATAAATAAAAGATAAGATTAACATAAAGACAACAAAAGCTCTATAATAATGTACCAAACAAAGTATATTCGAGAAAAAAAACGTTTACACAAATCCAATTATTCTACGTCCAAAGCACTCACATCGGAACGAAGTGGACTAATTGTCTAACATTGTTTCAGGTCACGAAGCGGAATTTTGGCGTCAACAAGCGAAAAATCGGAAGGAAAACCCGAAAGAAAAAATGTGAAGATCACATGTTAACCAAATTCTTCGAACGCACATGATTTCGATCGCCAATTTCACACACACAACCCACTTGCCCATCAATTATAATACAAATACATACAAAAATGCTACAACAAATCGCGAGCCGGAGGATTTCCTTGAAAAATTCGACTTCAATAATGATACTTTTAATACATCGATGTCGAACTCAACGTTTGAAATGTCTAACAATTACACAGAGTATGCCGAAATACCATATTACATAAAGGCGACTTCGATGACTTTTTGTATAGTTATAATGTGCTTAGGGGTGATCGGCAACGTGATGGTGCCGATAGTTATTTTGAAGACTAAAGACATGAGGAATTCCACTAATATTTTCCTTGTGAACTTGAGTATAGCTGATCTTATGGTGTTACTGGTGTGTACGCCGACTGTGCTGGTCGAGGTCAACTCTAAGCCTGAGACGTGGGTGCTTGGGAAGGAATTATGTGAGTATATTTTTTAAATACGAACTTATTTTCGATATAATATATGGACAAGAAAGTAAAACTATTGCATTCTGGCTTCTCTGTTTATCACATAGATATTATGTATGGTAGTATTGTATATGGTAGTATTGTCATCTAGATCGAAATGATACTAAAACTGCCTAGTTTTCGATATAATATATGGACAAGAAAGTAAAACTATTGCATTCTGGCTTCTCTGTTTATCAGAAAGATATTATGTATGGTAGTATTGTATATGGTAGTATTGTCATCTAGATCGAAATGATACTAAAACTGCCTAGTTTTAGTATCATTTCGATCTAGATGAATATGGAGAACTCAGTCTTTCTGTAAATGAATCCTTTTAATCAGAAGAAAATTACGAGTGAATTGTTGACATAAAAATAAAATAAAGAAATAAAAAACCTCTATTTTGAAATATGCAGGTCTATAAAACACCAGATTAGAGGCTCTAAAATAATTTATAAGTTTTGAAGGACAAAAGTACGTGCGGGTTATTGACGTATTATGCACTCATTTTCATTTTAATTTATGACGGAGATCGAGAATATTTTACTTATTGACAATTTATATTCAATGTACATATATCCATACCTATATTATGAATTTGAAAGTAACTCTGTCTG
>FAPJ01008250.1:0-11254 GCA_001485985.1 Heliconius ethilla aerotome | reverse complement strand
GCGAGCGGGCCGCTAGTATATGATAAAATTAACTACTTTTTTAGTAACCAATTCCAAATTTGAGGCCATTCATAGTCGTAGTCGCGAAACGGAAGCATTGTAAACGCGGCAGGCTATGGATTCGATTCCAATTCCAATAAAAAATATTTAATATATTCATTTCGTCGCTCTCGTAACGACATAGAGTTGCGAATGTAATGAGAACAAACTCGATATGTTCACTAGTAGCAGTCCAAGATTCTACTTTATTATTTATTATTTTCTTTCATTCTTAGATTTTGACATACTTACCTAATTCCAGATCGACCTGATAAAAGCGACTTTAAAAGAAGAATATAAAAAAACATAGATATTTAACAATAAAAACGTATTCTCCTTATTTAAGAAAAATATAAATAAAAAAACTAGTTAATAATTCTATGCTAAAATCCAGAATACAATATCAATAGTCATATTACATCGAATACTAATCACGTTACATTTTTAATAGAAGGCATAGCTAATTACCTTAGCGTGTCATGACATAATCGTAATATATCAACATTTGTAGGTATTTACATATGTCACGCTATTTTATTGGATCAGGCCATGCTTGGCAGCCGATAATACTATAAATTGGAAAATTTATTAGGCATTGTAAACCAAGAATTATGGTTTATAGAGTTGAAATTAAAGTCGAGTTAAAAGAAATTGGAATATTATTGTATGTCAAACAGAAAGATATTGATTTATTTTAAAAGTAAAATACATATTTAAAATTTTGAACTTCTTTTATCCAAGAACTGCTATAATAAAATAGTAAAGTTAAGAATAAAAATCTCAAGATCGATCTCAGACTTGAGCGGTTTGTAAATATGGGCCTAAGTGAGCCATAATGTTTACTTTGGTATAATAAGATTTTTGATTTACGTGATTTTTTCATTTGTGATTTACACTATTTGAATTTTTTTTTGCCTGTGTCTACCCGTGACCACAAACAGACCACGGTAGACTACAGAAAACTTTTAGTAGTTTTTTTTATAAATCTAAATATACGGGATAAGTCCGATTAAAAGATATCCGGGATAAGTTCATTCAAAATATCTACTTACTATTTGCTTGCTTACCTCACATAGACCTGCAACAACTGGGGGACCTGTTCCTCCCTCATCTCGTAGTTCAAGAGGGCCGGCGCCGGGGTTAAGTAAATCCCGAATATTTTCATTATAAATTTCAATGTATGACATCTTGACCTAAAGTTATAAAGAGAAATTATTAATTTATGACATTATTTAAAGAGTATAATTTACTTTTTATTATCATAAACAAAATATATTGTTATGTAGGAGCATCTACCGTCAAATACAACAGAGACATGATTAACAGGATCAATTGGCAATTTTAAATGTGGATACTTAAAAAAATACTTAATTTCTGTATATAAGAAATTATATACAAATACACTATGAAAGATAGCTTCCCATTATCCACGCATAAATACAAGTACATATAATAAACACTATATGATTATTCAAACTAATATAAACAATATAAATATAATAAGAAAAATAAACACAATATCAATCAAAATCAATGTCTATTAAACGATTAGATTAAGGTATATTTTGCACCTGTAATATATACTTATTTATTACTAGAGGCCCACGCGTGGCTTCGCCTGCCTATACTACACAATTATTTATTTTCTCATCTTAATTACTTTCGTATTCTAATGACATTATCATTTTAAAGGCAATATCCATACATTGAAAATTTAAAAAACGTATTTTAAAATAAAACAAATACTAAATTGTTTTATTTTATAATACATTTAGGGAAGCTTGCCAAAGTAGAAAAGTGGAAACTGAATTTAAATCGGTTAAGCTGTTTCTGAGATTAACGTGAACAAACGCTCAGACAAACAGATAATCAGACATACAGACAAATAGATAATAAATTAAAAAATTATTGATTTGGTTTCTATTAAATTAATATTTTTCTTATACACTTGTACGTTTTTACGTTTTTATTATATGATTAGTTCTTTTGATACGTCGGGATAAAGATAAATGATATATGCAATCAGGATTACCGTTTATCGCTTTAAGTATCTTTTGCATGTCATCCAATATACTCGTATGTCGAGATTCCATTGCTTTACATATACCATGAAGACTTGAAGCCAGTCGTCGTGCAAGGCACAAGCGTGTGACTACAACGCGAAAGGTAGTGGATTCGATCCCCACTTACGGAAGTAAATTATTTCATATTTTCATTTCTTCGCTCTGGTATCGTGGCATAAGACGGCGTTGAGTTTCGCCTCTTGACATATAATGCCTCCAGAATTAGGCGGAAAGTGGGGAGCGGAGTGTCTTAATTTTAGGTTCCCTCTGCGTATCTTGCTACATGCAGGATACAGCGTGAAGCTGTTATGAAGATTTAAGCTATAGGTATACAAATTCAAACTCTATGTCTATTGCCTAGTACGAGGAGGAGGAAATTGAGACAATTTTATTTGATATAGTATTATATTCCACTTAGTGGAATTTATACTGAAAGAATTCAATATTCTATTAGGTTTTAGTATACAATAAGGTCATAGGCATAATAAGCATTGCCTTGTGACGCCATTAAAAATTCAATAGAAACCACTTATATCGTTAAATGTCGGATATAACTGCCACTGAACTTACATGTTTATTAAATTTTCAAAACTTACAACTTGTACGCTTTATAAAAATTATATATAATTACGTAGGTAGGTCCATATCTGGAAACCTATTTTAAATATTTATTTTTCAAACACTAGGGTAAAATGTGTTATTTTTTGAAGACATACCTATTACCTATACTATACCTAATTGTTACTTTCCTTTTACTTCTTTTTCGGGTTCCTTATCTCAAAAGCAAAAAACAGAACCCTTATAAAATCACCTATCTGTCTGTTCTTTGTTATCCGTTTGTCCATCTGTCAAAAATAAAAGATATAGGGTACTTCCTGTGGACGTTCAATTCATAAATAAACAAAATTTTTATAACAAATATCTATAATTCTGTAAACATTAACCTGAAAACTAAGTAAATACATCCAACGATTCGATTAAGGGATTATTTTCCTCAAATTGATGTTTGCTCTGTGTACATTAAAAAACCAAATCAATAAATGGAGGTGTGTGTAAAAATGTATTGACTAACGACCGTTGACTAATGATCACCCTGGCCTTGCCTTTTGCAATATTAAAAGGTAGCTATTATTTTCCAATTTCCTCGATACATAATTGTATTAAATTTTCAATAATCTTTAGCTATTTTATAAAAATCGGTAAAAAAGTGCGCGTCGGATTCGCCCACCGATGGTCCCGTACCAATTTCAGGATTGTAGACCAACGGAAAGTGTAACTTGTAAATGTTGACAAACTTAACTTTGCTACTATTCACTGATGCTGTATGAAATTAACTACAATTACAAGTTTGTAATTTTTTTGTTGTTTATTTGTATTGTAAACTGTCACGTCGCGTCGTGAAGAATTTTATAACTGAAGGTCTACGGGAAGTACCCTATTAGTTTTGTTGACGCGGCGATTTTTTTACTAAACGTAGTAGGTAATAATTTTGATTACTTATTGTAATTGTTAGGGACTGTGGCCTGTATATATACAGGCCTACAGTCCCATGGTATACCATTTTTTCCGAGACTGTTGGGACGTATCAAGCAAAAAATTAATATCAAATATTTGGATATTTGATTTGACCGATCAAATGCAAGTCGAAGTCGTCTACTGAGATCTTTAGTAATTTCTAAAATGTAAGTCCACATGAAGTAAAAAAAGGAAGGTTTTTAAGGGTTCCGTACCCATAACTGTATGTCCGTCTGTTAAGACAATTTATCCCGAGATAGCATAGAGGTATCAAGCTGAAATGAATATCAAGCAGCTAAGTCAGCCCCATAGGGTATTTCGTCCCATGGATCGAAAACTTCCAGTAAAGGAAAAATTTTGAAAAAGATAATTTTGAATGTATATTATAAACCTATTAGGATTTCGTTTTCTCTTTTAAAATACGGAACCCTATAAAATGGCATAATTAAATTTCTATTTACGATTCTTCGTATAAAAACTTTAACGAGCTTGTCCCATAATGAGAAATGAAACTCCATTCTCGTATATAATACCTAGTTTCGATAAGAATGATGCATCGTGCAGTTGGTTATTTAATAATGCGGCACAATAATTTACAATTGCTGCGCAAAGCAGCCAGGCTTTATCAGATGGAAGCCCCGACGCCCCTAATCCATTTATTTACTTAATGGCCTATTTTCACTATTGTTAATTGTTATATTAATAACATTATTAATGTCTGTCTTCACGCTGTATCCCGCATAGAGCAGGATGGGCAGAGGGAAATAAGATGTTATAACACTCCGTTCCTTATAAACTCATAAATTATAATATTAATCTTATTAGTTAAAACTGGAAAATTAAAAATAAGAAGAAATAAATAATGTTCCTTATCAATTAATTATTCCGTTATCTAATCAAGACCACTCGTTTCTGGTAAGCGATAATGATAGCTTAAATTGGAAAATTTTTGCATACAGTATTATCGTCGGCCTTTTTTATTTATCCGGCGGAAAATGGAACGGAATTGTCTGAATGGGAACAGAATGTCTTAACACTAGGTTCCCAGGTTCTCCCTGCTTTATGCGGAATACAGAGTGAAATTAAAAAAATATATTAATCATATAACACCGACATGTATCTAAAAGTATGTTTCCACTTCAAATGTTACTTTAAAAAAGATTTATTTATATTTAAAGAAATAAATATATTAAAGTGTTCCTATATACTTACACAAAGGCTAGGTATATTATATGAATAGAAGACTGTCTTTTATTGCTTACACAAACACCTATGACAGGCTTAGGAGCCTTGAATAGTTGATTGATCTAACCTGATGATATATGAGGCACCATTCTGTATACAGTTTAATATTGACGAAAGAATTTATTAATTACAAAAAAATGTTTTTTAATTTCGGGCTATAGATCCAAACAAAGGTGACCCACAATGCCTCCAGAACTCGATTGAAATACTAGGTTCCCAGGCTCCCTATGCTAACTTTGGTAAAAGAGAAAAGAGTATGAAGTTCTATCAATAATCACGAGTTCACGAAGCAAGGTGTTTTTTTATATTATTTAAATTTATATTTGGTTCTTGAAAGGTGTCAAGTACAATAAAGCTCGTGTCGAACATTAATGAAGCTTGTGTGAGGAAAATGGCCATGAATATTTAACGAAGCCTCCGACTCTAAATAGCCTTTATGACGTCATAAGATTTAGCTTTAAACAAAACATTTCAGCTAAATTAAAATACTTATTTTATTTATTTTTATATTATTTTTTATTTTTTTATTATCTTGTTTATGCTTATTTATTAGGTAAACATTATTTTATTATTTTTTTCAGCTTCACGCTGTATCCTATATGTAGCTTGGTAAGGAGAGAGAGACAAGTGTTATGACATTACGCTCCTCACTCTCCGCTGAAGTCTGGTGTGATTGCATTGCGTACTAAATGGCAGAACTCAACACCTCGCTTTGCCTCGTTACCAGAAAATGAAAATAATAAATATTTTATTTCTTCGAGTTGGAATCGAATCCATATCCTGTCGCGTGTACACACACTCTTCACGCTTGTGCCCATTGCCCATGAGCCATGACTGGCTTTAATAATAATATAAGTTAAGTTATGCTAAAACACGATTATAATAATTTAAGTAACTTTACTTTCTTAGTTATACACTACGCTTATTTAGTACACGCAAGTAAATTTTGTATTAATATACCTAATAAGCCCCATAGGTCATAACTAGCTTGATACTAAATTCATTTTAGTAAGTCTACAAGTCCACTTTCCGCCGAATTCTGGAGGCATTACGTGTTGAGTGGCGGAGCTTAACGCCGTACTTTGCCTCGACACCAGAGCGAAGATATGAAAATGTAAGTTTTAATAAATATTTCATCTCCTCAAGTGGCGACCCACAACCAGTCGATTTTACAGACACACTTTGTGTGTTAATTAAAAACTATTTTTTTTAATAACTATTGTTTTTTAATAAGATAGTAAAATAAATCAAAATCAACTAATAAAGTAAAGTAAAGTAGGGAGTATAGATTAGTGTTTTTCCATGCGTCGTCGATCACATAAAAAGTACATACATACTTCTATATAGACATTGACCTTGTCACAACATGGGTATGGGTCACCACCACCCCCACCGAAACCACAACCCTCGATTGCTACGTAAAGCGTTATTTCAAGTTCAATATTTCTATTAACACAAATTATTGATTAGGGCGTTTTGACTAATCGCTAGCATTCTTACTTTTTAACTAACAACACTTAAACTTAATTAGGCGTTGTGTGCGGCAAGTGTTTGTATGTATCTATAAATATACTAAAATTGTAGCTGATCGATGTCCGTACGTGCAAGATGTATGAGAAAATCTTTTATAAAACAAAATATTGGCTTTTAATAATTTTGTCTGTTTGTCTGTGCGATAGTCTACGCTAATCTCCGAAATGACTTAGCCAATTTAAATTCAGTTTTGACTACTGTATTTTAGAAAACTTCCCTTAATATTTAGTATTCGTTTTATTTAAATCGATTCATAAATAAAAAAAAGATATATAATATTTTGTTTGACAAAATTGCTACAAAATAACTGTTTTATTGAAATATTTTAAACTTTTCTTTTCAATGAATGGATATTGTCTTTATATAATATTTTTATGACACCGTGAAATTAAATCCAATTACTAAACAAATAATTTTGTAGTTTAAGCAGGCGAAGCCGTGAGCGGGTCGCTAGGAGTAATATAGCTATATGTGCATTACAGAAACCTACTTTTAAGCGGTCAAGGCGAATTCCATACTAGATGAATGTCGTGTAAGTACAGACTAACTGTTTATATAGGTATGCTGTATTTAATTATAGGTAAACACTCCATACATACTACTTAGTAAACTTATATAGGTACCTAGTAACGACCTGATTTTCGGTAATGTAAATTTACTTTGTACACAATTTCATATAACGATTTGTAAATTACTTTGTTTTTAGGGTTCCCTATCCTCAAAAGAGAAAAAAATGGAACTCTTGAAGTGATAACTTCAAGTTTATTTCGATATCGTGGGCGCACCCGACTCGCGCTTGTTCGGTTTTTTTTAAAGCATCACGCCCTATCCCGCAAACAGCCGGTAGATAGAGTTACCATTTTCACTGAATGCTAAGGCATTGCGTGTTGAGTGGCGGTATTGTACGCCGTGCTTTGGCTTCGGCGCCAGAGTGATGAAAATGGAAATATTAAATATCTCATTCCTTTGAATGGGAGTTGAACCCACAACCTGTCGTCTACGTCACACTTTGTGCGCCATGACTGGCCCCAAATCTAATCTACATTCAATAATCAGTAATCTACTAGCTATCATTCTATTATTCAGCCGTTTCATATTTTTATGACAATAAAATGTAGGCGTGACTATGCAAAATAATACTGATATATCACGTTCACGCGTTCAGTCTATTTAAATAACTATTTAAATTGTGTATCCCAGTTCGCAACCCAATATTTCTATGTATAACATATTTTATATCTCAAAAGTTTCCTACGATACAGATAGCAAAATTTAATTTCGCATCTAAAAGTAAACTTCACCATTCGACCTTCGTCTTTGGGAAACGGAAAAGCTTATAAGTACTGAATTTGATATAGTAATTTCAGACCAAATCTGCGAACAGAGAGACAGACATACGAGTGATTCTATAAGGGTTGCTGTCTTTCGTTTCGTTTCGTTTTTATCTTACGGAATCCTGAAATTATATGTATATAGAAAACATTGACTTCAACGATTATGGCATCCTATTTACCTATGTACTAACATAAAATGATATTGTCTACATGCTGAAGTATTTAGTATCCATTCTTAGAATACCTTGAGATATGCAGAATTATGTAATAGTATGACATAAAATTATTTGACATTTCTTATAAAAAAAGCAACTCAATATTTTTAAGATTAAATATAAAAATATTTTGAGATATAGTTTTTACAAAGATAACAAATAATACATGTTTTAAAATTGCGATACTTTATGTTTGATACCATGGATACAAAAACGAAATACAAGAGTAGTATTTCGATACAGTATTTTAATGTAATTTAATAATATTTTTTCAATTTCATGTTTTTCTTTCCCGCACAGCATGGTCTATATCCGGGAAAAACTTGAAATTCGCAAAATGATTTGTGTTAATGGAGAAGGAAAATGAAAATTAATATGAGATATTTCCAATAATGTTTTATCAAAAGTATAAAAAATTGTCTCGTTTATAAAAGAAAAAAAAAAGAATACTGAATATTTTTTTATAAACTAGAGACAACTGTGATCAACTCAGTAAAATTATCTATTAACAACAGCGGTAATAATGGTGTTGGATTGAAAATATAAATGTGTATATATTTTTAGCTATAAAATAATTGAAAATTGCAAGGGGACGTTTCAACGTTTTTTATTTGACAATGATATAGAAACTTACGAGCGAAATTCATTCTATCCTCAAGGAAATTGCCATTGACACTTGCTTAAAGAAGAAAGTACCTACAAACTATTGCATACATCTCAGAATCATTCGTCCTGGGATTTGAGTAGGGGGGGAACTTGGGTTGAAATTCTGAATCGATATCGAATTAGAATGTGATATAGGTAATTATATGAAAGATAATTTTCGGATTTAATATATCGACAGTGTTATAATGACAATGTAGTTTTATACTTCAGTTTCATTCAATTGTAAGTTAATCATGTTAAATAGGCAGTGTCGAGGCTTTCATCGTAATTAAACAACAATAGCACCAAGTAGAACGGCCTCGTCTTACGAAATGTGAAAAAAAAACAACCTTATTTAAACTAAAACAAATAACAAGAATACAAATTCAATATTTTCATTTCTTCCTTCTGGTAACAAGGACGCCTTAAATATTTTGCGGAAAATGGGGAATGGACTGTCTTACACTAGGTTCCCTCTGCATAACCTGCTATATGCGGGTGAAACTGAAAAAAAATATAAATTAGTATAATTAAGAGATCACCTCGTAAGAATCAGGTTCGTCACTTTCGGCGATAGATGAGAACAGGTGACTTAGAGCTCTAGACATGAGGCCTGTCATGGTGTGCGTTTTCCCCGCTCCGGTAGCCCCATAGGCAAACACTGCCCCCGCGATGCCGTGTAAAGTGTCGCTGACCAGGGGGGCACATATAGCGTTGTATACGTCTTCCTATAGAACATATTAAATTCTAAATTGAGGGCAATCGTAGCGCAGGGGCATAAAGTGTGATTGTAACGCGTCAGTTGTGGGTTCCATCCTCACTCGAAGGAATGAAATATTTATTTAACTGTACATACATATATTTCCATTTCTTCGCTCTGTTATCGAGGCAAAGCCCGGCGTTCAGTTCTGCCATTCACCACGCAATGCCTCGAAAAATTCGGCGAAAAGTAGGGAACGGAGAATCCTCACATTAAATTCCCTCTGCCTACCCTGCCGCGTGCAGGATACAGCGTGAAGCTGATTTTGATATTTATTTTATCTATATAAATAACAATATTATCTGGTGTGATAAAAACTAAAGTGTGATGTAATTCAAATATATTCAACTAAATATTTACTTAAGTAATATAATACATACTTGAGTGCTATCCTCTGAGAAGACACGGTCGTAAACGTAATGCTTATCGTTGATTCGACGCTGGCGAAGTACGTCACGGCGAATGTCCGAATCCTCCTCGAGTACTAGCATCTGTTGTTATCAAGGTAAGATATTATTATAATATTGTTTTTGTATTAAATATTATAAGGAAGTTGATTTAAATTATATTTATATTCTTATATATATATTAATATATACTAGTGCATGGATATATATTTTTCTGGGTGGTCCGTGTCCATCCCAAAATAGTCTTGTGCCCACCCGAAAAATATTACTAATTAAACAATAGCCTTGAAAAAAATCTACTCAAAGCTGTTCAAAGTTAGTATGATGTCAGTGAAACTATTGAAATTTAACGTTTAAATCAATATTTCACAAATTATAAGGCAATAGCGTATTTGTATATTTATAGTAGGAAGCGGTCACCTTATCGCTAACCACGTGGACGATGCGGGGACCTTCATCAGCACGTAGCGGTCGTACTCTTACTGCGACCTGCCAATATAATATGTAAAATATATACACTTATATAGTATCTATATATTTATTAACATTATATCTAACATTATGTATAACTATGTATGACAAAATTACTTAGTTCTAATATTCCTCACTATACTTACTCTACATAATCTACCCTTTCGTTCTTCTGTCTTCTTTTCTTTATTTTTACGACTTTAATTAAAGTATTAATTACCAACGTTGCCAAACATCCCGATTTTGGCAAGAAATCCCTCTTTTTTAGCCCAAAGTTAGATGTCCCGAGCGATGCCTATCTAAGAATACTTGGACTGCTAAAACGAATCCAACTATACCCCAATTATATAAATCCGTTCAGCGTATTTGGAGATATGAGGTAATAAAAAATATAACATACATACATACAAAATACGCGCGAAAACCATAACTCTTCCTTAGCAGTCGGGAAAAAAATGTGAAGACAGGAGGAAATGGTGATATTTTGTGAATAATTTGTATACTATGTAGGAAAATAATAAATAGGACCTCATTTGTATATAGTCCTTACAACGTAGCTGGCATATTGCCAAACCCATAACAGTTATATTAATATAACCGTTCACTATATTATGTTTTGTAATATTTTTTATTAATAAATATCGCTTAAAAGGCACATTGATATCATTTGCTTTCATTCTATATTCGCAAATTTTCCGTCCATTCTTTACGTCTATCGCGCCGGAACAACGGTGCGCCGCCGATCGCTACGGTCACGGCATACTTCTTTTGTTTCCTTTACTGTCATCAACCTATGTATGAAAACTTATCATTAACCCAAACAATACATCTTTCGTATAAATAATGGTCTTATTGTATTTTTTTTTATTTGTCTTTGCGTTTTCAGGGTATTCCCCTCTCGAGAGGTAGGCATCTTTTACCCAGATTAGGATAAGTTAGATAAGGAAGTGTCTTAAAAATAAGTTTAAAAACCTATTTACACACAATATGATATATCAGATCAATAGAGGCCGTCATGGCGCAGCAG
>FAPJ01008244.1:0-17453 GCA_001485985.1 Heliconius ethilla aerotome | reverse complement strand
TCCCGGACGCCCAAGGAAGCGCTCGATGGATGTCGTGATGCAGGATATGAAAGCCAATGGTCTAACCACCGAGGACGCAAAAGATCGTGCAAAGTGGAGGAGTAGGTTGAGTAGGAAGGCAGACCTTGGTAATAGCCGGGATTAATGCCAGGAAGAAGAAAGATCTTAGACACTATTGTGATAATTGAAATATTTTTAATCAGGATACGGCGTGAATCTAAGTTAGACCTAAGTTAAATTAAAAATATATATGTATATTTAAATTTAATATGTATGTCTGTTGATAGGTACAAGTATCTTGACAAGAAGTTTGTGGGAACTGCTGTTAAGTCGGTGGCCGCTAAGGTTGCTTCTGATCAGATTATTATGACTCCAGTGTTACTAGCAGCTTTTTATACTTGTAAGTATTTTGAAATTGCCATTTTTTATATAACCATAAGAATTTAAACCAACCATTCAATTTAATATTTTATTTTAACGGTGTTGAGTTCCGCCTCTCAACACGCAATGCCTCCAACATTCAGCGGAAAGTCGAACCCTCTGCCTACCCAGCTGAGTGAGGGATACAGCGATGATTGCGATGATTTAATTTACTTTGATGTAAGTAATAAAAGAGAATAAGATCTACATATAATTTTCAGTGCTCGGTATCCTGGAGCGTAAAGAAGATGTTTTTGAAGAGTTAAAAGACAAATATTGGAAAACATTTTTAGCAAACCAAGCGTTTTGGATTCCAGGACAAACTATAAATTTCTTTTTCATTCCTTCTAACTTGCGTGTCGTCTACGTCGCTTCTGCTTCTTTCATATGGATAAATGTGCTTTGCTTTATAAAGAGACAGAAAGTTGAAAAGAATGTAGAACTTTAATTAAAATACAAATTTCCGTAAGAAATATACATAGGTACATAACTTTACGCTGTATCCCGTACATAGCTGGGTAAGTAGAGGGAACCTAGAATTAAGACACTCCGTTCACCACATTCCACCAAATTTTCGTGCCATTGCGTGTTGAGTGATGAAGCCTTGATACCAGAGCGAAGAAATGAAAATAATAATAAATAATAATTACATAAGAAATGTTAATTTTTAAATATAATTTATAAATAAATATTTTTGTGTTATTGTTATACATTAATTATTAAAGTATAAGAATTATTAAAATGTCACATTTTTAAAATATATTTTTGTAATATTTTATTCTAATATGATTCACGGGTATGCATGTTTTTATTAATCTTCTCATTTGTTTTAAGTCAGTTAAAATAATGTACATACACAAGAAAAACAATAATAAATATCTATCTTAAAATTGTTGTTTTATTTGCTCGTTAAGATTAAAGGTAAATTATGTCCATTTAAATTGCTATTACTGCTAACTTTATTTCAACTCGCACCAAGCGGCCCGCCCGCGGCTTCGCCCGGTTGAACAATTTAATAAACAGAATTTACTGAGAGTCAAATTTAATTTACTCGTTCAGAAACAGCCTTAAATCTTAAAAATACAGATTTATAACAAACAAATACAGATTTATTATAAGTAATGGTATGGATATGGTATGGATATGGTATGGATAAGATAAATAAAAAAACAAAAAATTATATAAGCGTAATGCAGCATATATAATTAGATCCATGTGAAGATAATATCATAATGAAATGGTGAATAAATAACGAAATTTGTTACTTTAATAATATTTCGGAAATTGAAGTTATGCAAGTGTTATATCAGCATCGACATTAAAACTAATTAGATCGTGTACCGTCTTAAAAAGTACTAAGGCTTCATTTTTCTTTCTAACCACATTTACCTAGTGGACTCACTTCAGTTGGACTTGAATCGTCTCGGAAGAGACACCTGGACAGTTAAAATAATAATAAAAAATAACTAATAATAATGGTTCTAAATATATTGTTGAATAGTACGGCTGTAACCAATGACATCTCTTCTAACGTGGTTAATTCATCGTACAATATGAAGGCGATAGAAGGAGTGGTTGTAACTAAAGCAGCCAGCTTTGGTGCCGTAAGCGGAGTTTTACTAGCGCTTTTCATCAATTTTCTCTTCAGTGTTGAGGTAGGTTTTTTTTTATAATTTTAGTAATAATTGAGGTTAGTTGTCGCGCGTGTGACTACAAACGCGATAGTTTGTGGGTTCGATTCCCATTTAAGGAAATAAATTTCTTTGAATATTTTCATTTCTTTGCTCGTGTCGAGGCAAAGCGCGGAGTTGAGTTCCGCTACTCAACATGCAATGAATGAATGATGATGAAAATGAAAATATTTTTCGAACCAGGAAATTGAAAAAAAAATTGAACATCCTCTTCAGATGTCCAAAGCTACAAGTAGTTTGACTACTGTAATTACGATGCTTAAAAATATATATTTAAAAAATACAGATATAATAGAAATGCATATTTAATATATTTTGTACTTTTATATTTCAGTTTGAAACATTTAAGAAGAAAGTAAAAATTAAAGTAGAGAACGAAATTGAATTGCAAAGAATTTTTATGGTAGTTATTTTAATGTTAGCTTTACCGTTGGTATTTGCGTTTGTAATCATAGCATATTTTTATAAAACTTTATGTTCCATAATTATTAAAAGAAAAGACAAACATTTCGCGGGTTTTCTCGATAGCTTCGATGTGTTTTGGAGTTTAGAAGACGATGCTACTAAAAGTATAATTAATGTTCTCGGAGTCGTTGGAAGTAACTCATCAGAAGAATTAGTTGAACATATAAAAGAGAAATTACAGAATATCGTACAAAATACCGACAGTGAAAAATTATTTTACAGAAGAAGCGAGGAATATGGCTTTTATTATTGGAGAAAGTGCTGTTACGTCGATATTAGCCAATATGTACGGATAATCGACGTAGCTAACACTGCCGAGCTAAGTTTACCTGATTTGGAAGAAATTATGAGCGAAATATCTTACCAGCCTTTACCCTTTAATGACGAGGGAATGTTTCAAGTCTTGATAACAAATCAAAAGATTAAAAATAGAAATGGGACAACAGAGTTTGGCGTTATATTTAGAATCCATCATGCAGCAGGCGACGGAGTTGCTCTTATAGAGTTTTTATGTCACACTATAGCCGATGGCACAGATATTGACCCTAATTTGTTTTGTATGCCCGAAACATATCCTGTGGGATGCAAATATACTCCTGCTTATTTGTTAAGTATGATTCGTAAATTGTCTGAAATGCCATTCTGCTTAGTCGATGGAATTTTAAGACAGCCTGACAGAAGTACCCTTCATGGACCAACTTTAACTGGCAAAAAAATATTCAAATGGACAGAATCTGACCCTAATTTATTACGTTTAATTAAAGAAATAAAGGATACTACTGGCGAATTTAATTTTTCTGATATTTTAGCTGCGTCTCTATCTTGTGGCCTAAGGGAATATTTTTTAAAGGTAAGGTTTATTATTATTTAAAATTTAATTTCAGAATAGACTACAAGTTACTGACCTAACTGATAATAATAATCTTTTGTTGCTTAATATTTATTTCTTTCACAGAAAGTTGACCCCGCGCCAAATAATGTGGCAGTTATATTACCAATTAGATTTCCTCAGACTAAAAATAATGAATTAAGATTGGAAAACAACTTTACTGTAAGCATTTTGGATCTGCCAATAGGAAAAGATATATACGATGTGAAGAGACGCTTTAACAAATTGCGACGAAGTGCTGATCCTTTGGTAAGAAAACCAATAAAAAAAACAAATAATAACAAGAAAAACCATAAAATATTTAAAACCATGTTTTGTGTGGGGTGAAAAATGAAAATAATCATGTCTCCAATCAATATAATGTTATCAGTACCTATAATAATAGGTATACTATGTCTGCATACGAATGCAGATGCTTCATCTAGTGAGAGATAGTAGATTGTGGGTCACATATGTGCATAAGCAATACCGATATAGAAATTTCATTATTATATTTGTCTACGAATTGGCATATTTTTCTTTCAGACAAATCACTATTTTCTTAAGATATGCAGTATCCTGCCTAAAGAATTGCTTTATCCCATGTTCAACAGCAGTCAAGCAACCATGGTGTTGAGTAACATGCCAGGACCGAAACTGCTAAGCATATGTGGCGGAGTCCTAAAATCTTTAGTATTCTTTGTACCAAACAAAGGGAACACAGGTCTGTTAATACCATTTAAAAATTACCAAGCCATAACTCAATTGCGTACGGTCTGGCTGACTTAATGCCCTGTAATGAAATTAGCCTAGATCCGAGTTTCGTAACCCCGCAATGTGCCACTTTGTAGGCTCATAGGCTAATTTATTAAATTCTCTTTATCCTTCTGTTATAAGATATCAATATTTATCAATATTTTTACATTATTATATTTTTCTGCATAGTTACTTTATTAGATTATACTTTCGCTATAAAATTTATAAGCAAAGCTGAATTATTTTAACCCATTTGACGTTTAGAGCGTTGCATAGAGGTGAATGTTTTAAAAAAGTGTGTTACCATTTTAAATTGTTTTAGTATAGTGAAATAATCTTCTTTATTTGCAAATGGTTATCTTTATAATAGTACCTATCCATTAATATAAGATAAATTGTCGGTTCTTACTTCTTCTGTCTTTTACGGTATTTTATAGCAGAGTAGGAATAAGTAGAGTTTAAGTTTAAATCAGTGCATGCACGTATGTATGCATAAATGATTTAAACGCGAATTTTATGAGATAGTTCGTAATACGTGGTGTGCTTTCTCTACCAGAGAACAGTGAGATAAACCATCGTGCAGTCAGGCTATCTGTTATAGGACCATGATAGCCGTCTCCCTTCTCTCAATCTATATTTTATATAAACCCAAAAAATTTATTTTATACAATTTGCTGCACTGGAGCCATTAGAAATGGTCATTAAACAAATATTATAATTTGTATTTTTAATTAAGAAAATATGGCCGTTGAAAATTTTGCCACGCCTAAAATAATATTTACGGTAATATAGGTACGACTAAGTGTTAAACAAGATTCTGAACTTTTGTCGCGATTTCAAATCAAAATGACTAAACCGCGGTATATTTTAAATTGTGTTTTTGAAAATAGCTATTAGATTTCATTTAATAGTAAATTAATTTAGCAGTAAAAAAACAAATTATTGTTTACTGTCTGATCCTTCACCTTTATTTTTCGTTCCAGAAAAGACTATAATTCGCATATGTTTCATACAGGTTTGGGTATAACAGCTCTCTGTTACGACGGAGTTCTTAAGTTCGGAGCTATGGCCGACTCAGCTATCATAACAAATTCAAGCGAACTGGCTATCATTTTGGATGGTATGGTCGAGGAGATAAAAAGATTACATAAAGTATACGTTAGTTAGACGTAGCGGCTACTTAATGATTCGCTTTTGACTTCTCAGTAAAAGGTGGGTCCGTTATATAATATTAAGCGGAAATAATTTAGTTTGGTCATTATATTTTTTTTGTTTTGCAAAAACATTTATAATTAAAATTAATTGTTATTAAATTAAATGTATTTAGGTAAACTCTTAATGTACCTATCTATAAAAATTACAAGTCTTGCAATTTTTTTAATAATTAATAATGAATGTGTATTTTACAGGTATGGAGAAGATCAAAACAAGATCGTGTTTGTTTATTTATAATTTTAAAAATTATAATACACACAATCTTTTCATCTCTCTGAGCTAGGTAAATTATAACTGGCAAGAGTGGTGCATGTTTATAAGTGGCTTTCATAAAGTTTTAATAAAATATAATTTATTTGTCTTTATTTTTGATTATTATATTGGTAAGAACTTTAATATCCATTCAACTCAATTCAGTTCATACTAGTGTGACTGAATGTACCTAATTATTAAATAATGTAATTTGAAAGAGACTTTAAATGCAATCCTAAACAATAATAAATTAAAATGGTTTTAGGATACAGTATATTTTTTTTATAGTAAAGTCTTCACTATTAACTTTTTCAATGTCGCGTTATGTAAAGAATACCCTAAGGAGGTTTTACGTAAAAAAAGATATAATGTTACACTACAGAAAAAATCATCTTAAAAAGAAGTTCAATCAAAATACATCCTTCACTTATAAAAATCTATATTTACAATATATAATTTAGACTTGTCGTAGCGCAGGGGCACAAGTGTGTGACTGTAATCGCCAGTTTGTGGGTTCAATCCCCATTCGATTAAATCTCTCTCTGCCTACCCTGATGTTGCGGGATACAGCGTGAAGATTTAGTGTTTTTTACAATATATCAAATGTGTGGTAAACAGCCAGACAGGCGAGAAGTGGTGATTGCAATAAAATTTCACTACGCATGCATGAAAGTTAAATGAATTCACTTATAGTATAGTGACAAAAGCAATAGATTAAAGATTCGTTAGGTAATTCAATTTATTGTTAAGCTATGTTATTATTAGAATTATATTTAATTTTATATTTTTAAAACTATGCTTCCTTTTTACTCGTAAGTGTAGCTACAATAGGCGTTAGTCCAATTCGCATCGAGCTTGGTCGATAGCTTCCAATATAGCCTGAATTGCGATCTTGAGTCGTTCAATCTTTTTTTCATACCACATTTTCTGTACAAAATATTTTAAATAAGTTATTTAAAATACGCGTATAGTTAACATTTTAATTTTATTACACTTTTATTCGTTAGAAAACTTTAAAATAATATATCAGTACAAAAATATATATCTAACTATAAAAATTAACAAAAAAAGTAAAGTATAAAGTCTAAATTGATTTAATATTATCAGTTTATAAGGAATTTCTAGCCGATGTTATAATTATATAGCCAATAAAGATAGGGTTTATTGGTTTTTAAGGTCTTACCTGGGACATTTTCGTCTCTCTAAGAGCTAAATATTTTTCGCCTACAGTTATAACAGCTATATTCATTTCAGCCACCTCAGCGTATTTTTCCTTTATACATTTTCGAAGTCGTATTAACTTTCCTTCCTGCACTTTTAGCTTATTTAAATTATATTCGTACGCTTCGAGAAGGTTTTTATGTTTTTTTATTAATTCTTCGTATCTGTACATATTTTTAGTGTTAACATTGAATTATCTTAGAAATTATGTATATCTACGTATATGATTTTAAGTTATTTTATGCAGAATTCTAGACCCATCTTACGTAAACTTCTAATGCCCCAGAAGATTCTTTAAAACTCACTGATTTTGAAAGTAAACTATGCTCATTGCAGACCAAGACTCCGATAGATTGATAGAATTTTTAGACTCATCTGGAAACAAATAAATCTAATACATGATTAAAAAAAAATTAGTAATACAGAAATAAAAAGAAACTAATTAATTAAGCACGTGTATGTAGTCATGAAATATTAATTAATTACTCAATTAGTAAAGACAATTTTAATATAATTATAACTTTAAAACCTGTATGGCATTTAGATTGCATGTTATCAGAAGTATCACTTGTAAAACTGTTTATGGAATGAGAATGGCTGTGCGACTTTTTACATTCCAATAATCTGTCTTCATACTTGTTCGACTTTTCCAGGCTATGTTCAAGACTATTTAATAAATATAGAGCGTTCTTTATACCACGTTGAAATAACTTTTTGTGTTCCAAATTATTCTAAAATTGTAATTTAATATTAGAAGCAGAAACTCTTACCAAAGATAACATATATTTGAATATTTACTAATGATTCGTTGTTTTCAACACATTCGACCATCTCTGAAGAACAAGTTATCCTCTTCAATAATAATCACTCTTTGAATAACAATAATAAATAAAAAACCATAAGCATTTAAATTTCTAGAAAACATACAATTGACGTTTTCATGACAGATTAAATATATGTTAAGAAATGACAAATAAAAGAAAAAGGTAATATTCAAGGTTCTTTTTTTTGTTTTCGTTTCTATTATATTATGCTATATATATTCTGCTCAATTTGTAAGACATTTGAATGTTGGCGGAACTAAATGCGGAGCTGTATTCTTAACAGAGCGAGGAAATCGAAATAATCAATTCCCCGATTGGAAATCGAACCCATGATAGTGTTTACAGTAAGACGCTAACGCGCTGCGTCACGATGATTACAAAGTTGATGGTTTAAAAATAAAACTTCATAAACTTTGTCAGATGGTTTATTCAACTACAACAAAAAGCATAACTTTTAATAACTAAATCAGTCTAAAAATATTCTACCTCCTGCTAATATCACTACATATTTCCATTAAAAAAGGATTAAAACCTTTCTATTTCTGTGCCCGTCCATTAAATATTTGAACGAAATATAAAGTACGCGCGTGATTTCTGTCATAATTGCGAATACTCCATATATTTTTAAATTCGACTTGTAATTCGCTTTATATTTGAAAACAATATACTGCTGAAAACAATTTAAAGTAAACAAACGAAGTTATTTTTGGCTAATTCATAAGGACGTTAGATGGGGGAAGGTAAATTAATTGAATGGATGAATGAATATATGTTTCTATGAAACAGCCAAAAATCCAACTAAACCAATATTCCAAAGATTAATATAAAAATTATCCGATTAAAATGGAAGACATCACGCTTCAAGCGAAGAAGCATAAACATAACAATCAAAAAGAGAATCCATTGGCATAACAACTATCAACAATTTACCTTTACAAGCTAGAACGAGTTAAAATACTGAATTCGTAACTTTTAACATTTGTATATATATATTTAGGATGCGATGAAATGTATTGCACTTATTAAGGAAACAATTTTAACCCTTACATGTACAAATACTTTATTTAATATCACAAAGTTATAGTATATTTAGCAATTAATAATTTATCTTAGGTATTGAAATGGAAATATTGTGTTTCAAACGTAGCAAATAGGAAAATTGCAAATATAAGGGTTAAATAACAATATTAGCTATATAGGAATATTTCAAATAGGTATATTAAAGGGCTTGGATTAATAAAAAAACGTGTATATAGAGCGTTATACAATAAAAACAATATGTAGCTTTAAAATATTAAAATGTAGAAATAAAATAAATTTAAAATACACATGAAAAAAGATGTTGCAAAAATAGATTTTAACAAAAAAATCATATATCTATTGTAAAATAAGATAAAATTTGATAAATGAAATTAGGCCCTTTCAATGTTCAATAACAAATGGGATAAAAAATATTTTAGTAAACAAATAAAAATTTGAATGTAGCGTTATTCACACCTGTGGCTCTTGGAAACTGTCCAAGCGCAATGACCACTAAGTCATATGTTCTTATCAAACTACTTTAAAATGCTCATATGCTCCTTTACTGCTTATTTGTTGTTATTATCTCTCTAGAGAGATTAGGAATCATAAAACAAATAAATCTTTACTTGAACTATAATTAATTTTTCCAGCATTGTATCATAAAAAAACAACACTAACACACTTTAAAATTTGCAAGTTTTATTATTTAAACAGTCTTTATATATGGTTCGAGCATAATGTAAAACTTTTCACATTGATTACGCAGGGATACGAAAATATAAACAGCTTATTATTTATGATGCTGTGAATAATACTTAGATTAAGTATGAGATGATAATGGCCCTTACCTATTTAAAATTTTGTATTGTGATACATGCTTTAACACATTTAAAATTCTTTGGTATACTTGGTTCAGAATAATTGATAGTAAAACAATTAAAAAAAACAACATTCATACAATATAACAATCTTAAAGAATATTGGTTTTAATGCAAAGCCAGTTGCAATATAATTGAGCTTTGGAAATATTCTCTTAACGAAATAAAGGTGTTACCTACTGAGATCCACAATCAACTGTAGATTACTAAATTTATTTGTATTATGTGAAAAACTTGCACACTGTCAACATGACGGTTGTGGGTTTGATTCCCACTCTGGGGAATGGATTATTTTTATTTCCTTTCTTTGATATGCAGGATACAACTCGAAACTGAAAAAAAATGTGAAAACTATGCTTTTACAAGCTATATGCAATAATATGAAACATATACACGTCTTACAAAGTAGAATCATATTGATATGGATGAGATTATATGATATTAAAAACTGCCTCACAAAAATATCTTGCATTTATAAAAATGTTTATAAAATTTAGTAAACTGCAATTGATTGTGACTTACGCTACCGAATTTCATGTTCCCATTTTATATGTGAATGAGTCTCAGAGAGAATTTGTAATGTTCTGGAACAATCTCTTGCCCCACCAGGTTTCGAGGTCGAAGGGCTTAAAGTCGTGTAACACAGGACTTGGCGCTTCATCTTGATAATATAAATTTGAAGGTGGATCGGGAGAGGAACTACCAGATTCTGAAAATAATGGAGGTCGCAATAAAATCATTGAGACTGTCGTGACGGAGCAGCACTTTGTCTTATTGTAAACATGACTGTGATTGGTTTGTTTCATACTGTGGGGAAGGAAATGTTTTCGTTTTCTCAATTTGGTTAAAAGACAAAATGCAACCTTTAGTTCTGCCAGTTAAACAAGTGATGTCTCGAAAATTAGGTGGAAGCCGCTACTACATGTGGGATATAGCGTGAAACTATAATAAAATTAAAAGATAGCAACAAGAAGGCATATGACTCAGCCTATTGAATACTCCAAATAGTAGTCATTTTTTATCATTTTCATCTGTAAGATAAATTGTAAACAGAGATAAAATTTAAAGTTGTAATTTGTAAAGTCTCAAATCATGTACAGTTTGCATTAATATAACCAACTGTAATAAGGATGGGGGAGGAGGTCGAAAAATAGTGAAATTACTGAAGTAATTTCATAAATAGCACAACCTCAAATATTAAATATTTAAACTATACAACAGATTAGGATGAGTGATGTGACACAGAACAGAACAATATTAAAGTGGGTTAAGTAAGGTTAATGACTTCATAGATATAACTGTTCTTGTCACAGTATATTAGAAAATTGTTCATTTAAATTAAGTGAAAATGAAAAAGTCACCACAAATAAATGAACTGACTATACTATTATTTAGAAAAATGTCAACAAAATTATTTTTTTTGCATAGGGGCCCTTTAAATATTTATTTTATTCAGTTTTTTCGTATTTATTGCAACAGCAACAAAAATACATCATATGTGAACATTCTGTTCCATTTCCGTCTATCACAGTTTAAATATGTTTATTTCTCTGTTCTGGTAAAAAGATTAGTGTCGCATCAAGCTGTGCCACTTAATGGGCACTATCTCCTCCTCTAGCGACAAGGGTGTCTTAATTAGTACCTTCTGCCTAAGAATTCTACCATGTTATATGTGGGATACAGCTGTGACTTGACTAGTGATAATAGACAAATAGAAATATTTGTTTTTGTAATAAAAATGTTATTAATGTTATTAATTTCCAAAAACAAATTGAAACCTAAATGGTGGTTATGATTTAAACCATATGGTTTTGGGTTCCCCATTCCCACTAAGAGGAACAAATTATTTTCGAATTCAGATAGAAAGTTAACAACCATTTTAACATTAGATTCTTTGTGCCTTTCCATGATAAAAAAATGAAAGTGTTTAGTATATAACCTATCATTCATTAATTTCAGTGTTTATACTCATTAGTAATAAAGTAATATAAAAGTATATGCTATTCATAAATAATAGAGCAGTTTAATTTGACTAAATGTTTTTTAAGGAAGTTCAAGACTAATTACCAATTGTGCTTGTTGGTGTAGATGGTTCACTATCTCCATTTGCAGTTCGTGTCCAAGCTGAAAATAAATAATGCAATAATGAAAGTAGGAAATTTATGATAAAATTTTTCTATACAATACCAAAACAATTATTATTTATGTTATGTTAAGAAAAAAAAATCTGTCAGAAATAATATAAGCTACTTACTCTCACTAATGTATCTAATCATTTCTTCATGCTGAGGGGAAATCACATGATGCGGTATTCTTTGGTGTACTGTCTTTTTGCCATTGGAATGAAAAACTGGTTTGGGCATGCTGAAAATATGAATTTAAATGCGGTATTACTACTGTCGCTAGTTAATAAATTAAAAAATAATGTTCTTCAGAAGTAAAAGTCAACGCCTATGAAAAATAAATATAATATTGGTTATTAAAGTACTTTAAAGCATTCAAGTGATATCGACCTCCGGCCGGAGGTTATGTAAAAACAGTGATGAAATTCATTAGTTCTTTCTTGCATCATAATACTTAATTTGAACTTACCTCACAATTTCACCATTGTCAGAGTCTGAAGATTTCCTATTATAATCCTTACGACTGTCTAATCTCTCTAAATTTTGTGTTAAACCTAAAAATTGATATAATAATTTCTTACGGTTATTCGGTTCAATCATGTGAAACTTTTAAGCTAATTATAAGATATTATACATTTACCTCTTCGTGTTTTTGCGACAATTTTGCTAGGTCCTTTTGAGACTGTATACATTTTAAAATTTTAAATACGATAAATGTAACTAAAACACACCAATATCTTAAGACACTAACCTGAAGTAAAAACTAAGTGTTGCCATATTCAGAGTACCGGACTATATCCTAAAATTTAAAAGTAAGTAAGCTTTAAAAGTGAATATTAAATGAATAAAAAAACATATTTTTAAGAACTTGTAACGGTGTGAATAACCATATTTACTTTATATATAAATTGGAACGTAGAAATAAATATTAAAAATTAACAAAAAGAAGAGGTTGTAACATTTATATCAATATACGTCATTGTGATTTCGCGGGTTTTTTAAAATTGAAATCTTAAATTTCAAATCTAGTTTTAGTTTGAAATGATGATTTAATTGTAAATTCACGTTTCCACAATAAAAAAAACCTTAAATTCGATTCGACATTTAAATTATTTTATCATATTATTACATAAACGTTTTTACGTTACGTTAAATTAGTTTTTTCGTTGAGTTACAGGTTTAAAATATTTTAATACATAAATATTAAATACTTAAATTGAATACTTCTGTATAGATATCTTTCCTTACCTTTAAGACGTTGAGGGTATCATCGTTAAAATTCCTAATTCAGTAATATATTAACATTAATATTTTTGGTCAAAAATTGGAAATACTAAATAGGAAATGATTTACTCGTGTATGTAACAAAGATTTAACATCAATCAACATTATGGACTTAGAATTAAAGAAAAACATTAATAAAATCAGAATTAAACTACAGGCAAAAGCCTACTTTTACTTATATCCTACAAACAAGTAAGTAGGTGGATACACCAAACTTTCCCTACTGTCACTTTCACTCGACAAGCGTTTCAAATACAATTCCGCATGTGTCCAATCTGTATTTATTTGCAATAAATGAGAATACAATACGAGTATCGTCATTTGGAATAATAAATATTTTTAGAATAAAAATAAAAAATAAATAGCTTTTATTCTGTGACCAAAGTTTCTTATTTATTATCTATGTATAGGTGTAGATCAATCAATCTTTATTTACCAAATCAGAAATATCATCATCTCATCCAATACAATTTTGAATAATATTATATAAAAAATATAAATTTATTTGAGACGTCCAGCTATAATTGTGTATAAAAAAATTATTATGTCATAAATTACATTTTTTATTGTTTGACAGAAGATAAATCCTGTGGTGAATTTGGTTCTATGCTAATTTTACATAAATAGTTTAAAAAACCATCTTTTACTAGAACAAATAGGCGATACGTAACGATACGATAAACAGCTAAACAACGATAAACAGCTAAACAATTTTTGCTTAGTAGAAATTTTATTCAGAACCAAGAATCATATACTATCTTAGTAATCCTACTTAAATTATAGAATGTGGATGTTTGTAAAGATAGATATTTATTCGACTTTGACGCAAAAACCACTGAATATATTTTAATAATTTTAATAACTTTATATATAGCTTACACATAAAAATAACGTATAGGATATTATTTATGTTAAAAAAATCTATAATTTGGCTTAAACATAACAATCAGTTTAAGAGGGTGGAATCGCGGTTAGTACTTTCATAAATCACGAAAAGAAATTATGATAAATATAATTGATAGAAACGTACAAGCGCTAGCGCATTTAGCGCGGACAATAGCGTTCCACACCATGATTGCTCCCACGTCGAATGCAAGTAACGGGAAAGTGGGCAAGTTGAAGCACGACCATAAACTTACTTAAATCGTAAGTAACTACAACTTAATACAAAGAAAGTATTTTTGTTATTATTATACATTTTAAAATAGCCTTCATATTACGTATATTTAAATCATCCATATTCCATAGATTAGACTCATTCTTGTACCTACTTATTTTCCAATAGCTTACTTGACGTGACTTTGAAACTGTTCAGCTTAAACAAAAAATTGTTTACATTTTCGTTCCGATAGTATTTCTTTTGTTCGTCTATGCGGGTCGTTATAAAACGGTTAGTAGTGTTGCTTTGATAATTTTTTTTAATTGCATAATATGTGGTCACAAAAGCCAAATCGGGTTTAAGACCGCGAAGAAAAATTAATTTTAATGTATTTTGCTATGAATTAATAAATTTTAGAAAAAATCTGTTCTATATCAAGTAACTTTTTTTTGGTAACTACCTATACATAGACACTTAAGTACACAGACACGTATACAAGGCTGATACTGATAATGAATTCTCGTCATATTAGTTATTTTTTTATATAATAAAAAAATATTTGTAATTCTTAAAGCACTAAAAATCACTAAAATATTATGTTCTAAATAACTCTTAGTAGAGTTTCGTATTTATCACAAACTACGTACTTCAATAATGACATTAACTGTTACTACAATAGTTAGTAGGTAAACATAATGTGTGTTATATAGTTTTGGTGTTTGATAATTTCTTTTAATATGCTTACAAAAAGTTAGAAGTTTTAGCTTTAGTCCAGCCATACCTCTATGTTAGTAAACTAAATATAAATGATACTTTTTTAAAAATATCACATTGTATTTTATATTTATTTATGTGATTTTGTTATGAAATATTGGATGAGGAGGTGGACCGTTTGGTTAATCTGTAGGAGTGGTTTTGGCTACGTTGCTATTGACGTCAGAAAGCGAAGGGCTATTCGTGTATTTGCCTATTAATAAAATCGAACTTTACTAGAATAGGTCCCTCGTATTTCAGTCTCTAATGGAATTTAAAGAGTGTTATTAAAAAATATGTATTTTTTTGTTTTGTTTATGAGTGATTTATAGAATGATAGAGAACTCCTTTGAATTTACTAGGTCATGGTTACAAATAATTACTAAATACAACATTTCTAAATGTTACCATTAACGAAAACTTTTAAAATCTTTTTTATATGAACATAAACTTTAAATATACTTATTTAAAAAATTTACAGGGTTAAATAAATTTATTTTTTATAATTTTACAGGGCAGACAGAAATATATTTCGTTCATAATTTATATCCTTAATTTAAAAGTATTACTTATCTGGTGGCAAAACCCAACGCCTTATTTAAAACTATTTAACCATTAGAAACAGGTATAGGTAGTATTTAAAGCATAAACACTTGGATCGCACCCGGAACCATCGTGTAGTTAGGCATTTCCCAAGTGCATTACGTAAATACCACAATGTAGATAATAATTTAAATAATTACTAAGTACTACCTTATTGTTACTCGACTTTATATTGTATACGTTAAGGCTACCTTCCTATATAGGTAATAATTATGGTAGCAATATCTAATGCTTAGTAAAGTAAAAATGTACTAACATTTATTAGAATTTTCATGTATTATTTTATAATTTAATTTCCTGGCTCTGATGTCGATGAAAAGTGCGGCGTTCAGTTCCGCCACTCAATACATCGCCAGATTTCGGAGTGTCTTAGCACTAGGTTCTCTCTGCCTACTCCGCAGTGTGAGGGATACGGCGTTAAGCTGAAAAAAAAAATTGTTATATTTCATTCTTGACACATATCTTTTTAAAGGCATTCAAACGTACAATAAAATAGGACAAAAAAATCGCTTGCTATGTTTATTTTTGTACATAAAAAAAAACAATAGCCTATCATAATTACCATACATTAGTTACATAATTGTGACACGGAACTCCCGCCAAATAGCATAGCTGGTGAGAAGTCGTCGCCAGTCGTCCAATCAGAGCAGTTCGCGCCCTACGCTCGTACGGGCCGGCTTTATCAACGTTTGATAAATATGTTAAAGCAGCGTTCACTTAACCAAATTAACTACTTAAAACCATTTCGAGCAAGTCTCTGACCATATTACACGCGAGACGCCTCGTGAACGCCAGTGCGCATATTGCAAAAAAAAAAACTAAATAAATAAATAAAATAAAAAGCTCAATCCGGTTCAGTTCAACTTTCGCGGGAAAAATAAGAACACTGCGTCTGCAGGATATCAATTCAAGGTTACGAATTTTAACTTTAGACGCCTGTTGTTTTGTATGTTTTTATTAAAATATTTATTTTCTATTTAAAAAATTGTAGCTCTAGTTTTTTAAATAGTCATTTATAATGTATATCAATCAAAAGTGATAGTTGTGTGACTCGTGTGCCAGAAAAGTGGCTGCACTGGGATCTTAATCATAGACTTGATAAATAAATAACAACCGTAAGTTTACGTTTATTTTTTTATTTAATGTTTTATATTTTTTGTCACTAAATTGACATATAGAGATATAATAAACAGTACAAAATTAAATAAGTGAAGCTCTTTTTGTTTATATTTAATTATTTTGTACAAAATACATTTTTTAGTTTTTTTTTTATATTTACTCCAAAATAGAACAAAAATATTTCACCTTCCTTCCAGATAGAACTATTTTGTTTTGGGCTCTACAAAATTTAAAATAAACACAACTTTAGGCAGTTTGTTAATTATTATATATTTTTACTAGCCATATTCAAAGGCTATGTAAAATATTAAATTAGCTTCACGCTGTATCCTGCACACAACAGAATAGTCAAAATGAACCTAGTGTTAAGACATTCCCTTCCAAACATTCCGCCGAATTTTTGGGGACAATGCGTGTTGAGTGGCGGAACTCAACGCTGGGCTTTTGCTTTATACTTTACATGACATTTAATCTTTACACAATATGTGTACGACTACAATATAATCAATTTATTATTATTTCTTATAATAATTACCCTGATGCACGTTATTGCTACTTAAAATAATAGTTACCTCTTGTATACTCCCCTGCTTACGTAGGTCAATAGATAATATTGGCAATAAATAAGTACTTAATTCGCTTTCCTACGAAAAATATTTCCGTATATTTAAACGCTACAATACAAAATGTTAATTTCAGCGAAACCGATAAAATACAGTGCTAGTGCAGTAAAATCAATATTCACACGGCCTTGATAACTAACATAAATGACAAGTGATTTAGATTTTATGACAATAAAACAATTTTTTTTGTAGCTGACATTTTACATCCATACCTATATAAATTCGAAAGTAACTCT
>FAPJ01008196.1:0-12030 GCA_001485985.1 Heliconius ethilla aerotome | reverse complement strand
CTGGGGTATCATGTCTTTATTTACGTTGAATATATATTTTTTACTTTTGATTAATTTTCCACATTTTGCTCGTTATTTGATCTAAACGCCTTCATTAACTTAATAATAAACTACTAAAAAAAATTTAATTATGAAAAATTTCAACATAATATGTAGTTCAGAGAGAATCTAACCCACTAGCAAATTAAAAACAAGTACGTACTTCCACACTATCCAGTAACAGGAAAAAAAAAACATTTATGTTAATAATCGCTAACATATCACAAACTGAATTTCCTTTTACATAAAGCCATTTTGGTGGAAAAAATAAATCATTTCCGAGTCAATTTATACGACACGTTTGATTGGACATTTTGTATGGTAGAAGTACATTAACAGCGTATTTTACATAAACACCACTTTATTACTCATATTATTATTATTATCTCGAGATTAATGAATCGTGTGAAATACGACGCTTTTTATTCGAGTGCGATATTGAAAAAACGAATAAGCAAATGTGTTTCGAATAAAATTTGAAATTTATTTTGAGATGAGCATATAACGCTATTATAGCGCAGTGGGACAGTATCTGGATGTATCTACACACGACGTTTGTGAGTTTCGGTCCTTAGAGAGGAAATTTCTTAACATTCAAATTTAAAAACATATATATCCAAATATATTTTTGCGAGTACTTTTGAATCTCAAAGTCTTTTAAACATATAGTTACCATTCCATATATGTATACATTATGTTCTCTCCAATGTTACACTATGGAACTACTAGTACCGTCTTAGTAGTACGTTCAACTCTTCTCTGCCTCTCTCTCTCGTTTGAAGTACTTACGTTTATGGAATCAAAATAACGATAGAGAAAATTGATAGTAAATATTATAATAAAAAGTCAATTAGGCGCATCCTCCTTAATTTGAAAGGCTAAAGTATTTAAAATGTTAGTAATTTAATTTAAAAATAAAAGTATAACCGCATTAACAACGTCATTCCAGATATAATCAGTGCACTTTAGCGCTCGTTAAATGTATAATTAAATTCGACAAAATTGGGTTTTAGTTCAATCGAATGGCAAACTCGAATACGTTTACGTGGATAAACCAATTATTTATCGAAACAATCAATTTAACGGAAATGTAACAGATTTTACCCTGCTTTCCTATATTTTGGTAGACTGACTCAAGATTTAATTCCATAATGGAGGACCACCGAAAAAGTGTCAAGACACTCTGTTCTACACTTTCAGTCCCAATACGTATCATTGCGTGTTACACGACGTAGCTCAACGCAGCACTTTATTTTTATTACCGAAACGAGGAAAAGGAAATTCCACTACGAGACGATGATTTTACTTATTATTAGAGTACATTTAAATTGTAACGAGGTACAATTATGTCATTAAAATAAATAGTTCAGTGTTATATTTAAAGTAGAATATTAAATAGTTATCACAATAGCGGTTGTCACTAATTGAATATACACATAGGAGCTATTAGTCTGCGGTTTTTGGATTTAGGCCATGATAGGGCTTAATAGGTAGTTAGCTATTCGTAACTAAATATATTTACTATAGTCTATAATCTGGTATTATAATATTATACAATTGATCTTCGCTATTCTCTTGTATACGTTGTAATAGTTTTGTTATTGAGCGCTATTCGCGAAACCTCAATTTGATTAAATAGACTGAAACAGTATGTTATTATTATTATTATAGCTCCGCGCTGTCTTACATATAGGTACTAAGGTAAGCAGATTGAACATATCGTCAAAACACTCCGTGTGAGGAGTTGGAGCAAGTGGGAATCGAACCCATAAACGCAGTGCAAAACAAAGTAAACAAATAAAAATATATCCCCAAGTAAAATTTGAACCCATAATCAACTAATTACAATTACCTTAAGGAGAATATGTTGAACCAAAATATTTATTCTATCTGTATTCCGTAATTAAACCATAAAATAGACGGCTCAGCCAAGAATGCTTACAATATAAGCCCTTAGTGGTAGATTAACCGTAAAGATAAAGGGATTTTAATGACTTCATAGATATATACTAATATAGCTAAATTGTATGATGATAGTTGAAATAGATATAATATTAATGTATTCCGTTTATATAAATTCATTGATAGTTTGTTAGTTTTTTATTTTAAAGATTTATATCAAGAATATCTTTTATATAGGGTTGACTGAGACTACCTAATGCTAAAACTGTTTGTCCCCAACACAGTTTAGACACTCCGTTCTCCATTATCAGACTCTAAGTCTCCTCTATATTAAATTGAACCTACACTAAGAAGTCCATTACGAAAACAAAATTCCCACTGAGTTATAATAATGCAATCTATTCTAATACAAAATAACTAATAAAAACTATAAAGCGTTTACTCTAATAACATTTTTATTTTCCGTATCATAACCGTCGAAGAGACGTGGCTTATCGGCGAAACTCATACAAGACAGATAAGGCGGGGTTTTAATAAAACATATATGAGATTTCATTGACGTGCGGTTGAAAGATTGGCTCTCATGGATTATGGGTGATTGGAGTAATGCATGATACAGGGGATGTAGTATTTTGAACAATCATTATGAATAGGGAGGTCATTGTGGCACAAAGGTTCCGGGCTCTCACTAAATTTTGAGTTCCACCACGCAATATATGACTAGATTCTCTAGATATAATCGATGAAACGTGAAGTAAATAATTAAGTAATTTTAGATTAATAACCATTTTGTTTCAGCTTTGCGCTATATCTCGCGCGTAGCAAGATATTCAGAGGCAACTTGGGAACCAAAAATTTAGACACTTCGCTCCCCACTATTCGTCAAATTCTTGAGGCAATGCGTGTTGAGTGGCGGATCTCAACGCCTCGACACCAGAGCGAAAAATAGAAATGTTCATTTAAATAAGTATTTAATTTCCTTGAATGAAAACCAACCCACAACCAATCGCGTTTACAGTCACACATTGTGCCCCTGCGCCACGACTAGCCTCATATAATATAATACTTACAAAGTAATCCAATTTGAGCTTCAACTTAAAACGTAGCGCTAAGATCTCGTTACACAGACAACACAGTCCTAATGCCTTGTCTAACAAGTGCAAGGTTGGTCCTTCGAGCCGGATGTGGGAAAAAATACCTTTTTAGCTACGTCTGAGTATTAGACCGTTGTAACACGATCTATCGGCGTAAAATGGCTTTATTTTTGGAAGAGAGACGTAATTTAATCTGTTGTTAAACCAATTTGACGGTAAGCGAGCTCAGCACTGTTTACAATACTTAAATCGTAGATTGGAAATTTATATTTAACCTTTTTGTTTTACACGGTTTCCCGCGTACAGCAGGGTAGGAAAATTACAAGATTAAGACAGTCGATTCCCCAATTTTCGAGATATTCGGAACTCAATGTCTCACTTTGTATTGTTACTAGAGCGAGGAAATGATAATTCATTGCCCCGAGATGAAATCGAACCCACAACCTTGGCGTATACAGGCTACATACGCCGCTTCGTCATGATAGTTTCATTTTCACATATATTGCCTATTCTGATTAAAAATATCCTGATGAACACACACATTTTATAGAACTGATACTAAGTTTTAAAGCTCACAGTAAATAAAATAAACACACCACACTAAACATATTTACATTCATACGGTGAACTTTCTTATCGGTAAAAAATAGTCCCTTGCTAACATTTAGATAAGAGGTGTAAGTTCAAAAAATGAAATTACAGAAAAAAATATAAAACTATAATTAAACGAACCTTTAAACCATCAGCATAAGTTACAAAATCGTTTGTAAGTGCAAAGTAAAGGTAAAAGTCCCTAGCAAATAGAAAAACCGGGTTACCAGTAAACAAAATAATGAATGAAGTCGCTGGCCCACCCCAATGAGTCCCTCAAGTCCTGGCTTCCACAAAAAACTATATTTTAGACCTTATTTCAAGAGGAATGATTATTTAGTTTTGTGAAGGCCGCCTTATGTTTTATGTATAGATTGTAGTTTGGTCAAGGGGTTTAAATATTTAATGAGAATGTGACAAAAGTTACATTAAAAGCATCAAAATTGTAGTTTTGCGTGTATGGAACTGAAATGACTTTTGGAAAATACTTAAAAAATACATTGATCTAAAAATATATGTACTTATCCCGGGCCTTCTTTCAGAATTATTTTCAAACAACGGTCGATGCCTTTAACTCCATCTCATTTCACAAAAGGAACGAAACAGCTAAATTTCTATTTTATCTTTAATAAACAGTTAGGTACATCCCGTCATCTAACGCGCAGTCTTTAATTTGCAGAAAATTAGAATGAAAGGACACATCACTAGGTGGTTGTAATAAAATGTACCTATATCTTACAGAATTTATACCATAATGCCAGAAGTACCTATACAAAAAGACTAAGATTTCTTTGCCTAACTTGCTATATGCAGGATAAACCGAAAGAAAAAAAATAAGAAAACGATTTGTTAACTATATGAAATAGATATGCTATACAGATATAACGCCAAAATTGTATCTCACATTTTGACATCGAACCTACAACTTCCGCAATAGACAGACAGTCCGTGCCAATAAAAAACGGCGGCACACTGTCGTCACGTACTCTATATATCAAACAAAAAACATATTATGCTAAAAATTACATTTCTATGTCGGAAAATATGCCAAGAATTTCGCCTACATTTCGCTATAATTCGCTTATAGCACAGTACGGTCGACGAGTAGTGGCTTCCGTGGATTTAAGCTTTCTGAACTTTTGCGCGTTGTTCACTCGGAAATAAAATATCAAAATTAAGAAAATCCTAAAAACAAATCTGAGCAGCCGTCCTCAACTAACTGCAAGGCGGCCACAACTCGTCGTCAGTACTGTAGCTACTATATAATGTATGGTACATAAAAGGGATTTTCTTCGTACATCCTTGCCCGAGGGTCAAACATCGCTTTGCCAAATCAACGCAATTCATCCTTTTATCAAGGAAAGGAAGAACAAAGTTAAAAACGTAGTAGTTCGTTGTGGACGTTTTATCGTGTAAACTGATTTAGTTCTAGTTATTTGCACTTATGATAAGAGTTTATTGCGAAAAAAGGAAACCAAGGGGTTTTTGTACATATACATACCTACCTACATATATGTTTTTAGCTTCAGGCTGTATATGTGAGCATAAAGCGGGGCAATCAAAATGAACCTGGGAATCTAGTGCAGTAGTAAGACACTTTGTTGTCATTAAGACACTTCCATTCCCCACTTTTTGTCAGGGTGCATTCATTATATGTTGAGTGAACGAAACACCGCGCGGTGTTTTACCTCGTTACTAGAGCGACAAAATGAAACTATGAAATATTCATCACCTCGATTGGAAATCGAACTCACAACCTGGTCTCGAAAACATAAAATTCTAATTTTGTAGATATTGCAAAGTGTTAAAATTAAATTAGAGAAAGTTAAAACTTTTGCGTAGTACTCTTTGTTCTAGACTTTAATTAAAATATAATAGATATTTAATTGAATGCTTTTACAAGCAACAGGATTCTACATTAAAAAGTAGATAGTTATTGTTTATTAAAATTTATTATTTTTCCACGATTTCATTCCGCACATAAAATAGTAAGTAGATAGTATCTAGATATCCAGAAACTATGTTCTGCCCTTTTCATCCGACTTCGAGACAATACATGGAACTTAACACCGCGCTTTTCTTACTATACAGCTATCGGGTATATACGGTTAACATACTTAGTTAGACGGTCTTACGATGTCCTTAAAAAAACATATTATATATTTTACGAAATAGTCAAATATGTACATACATTTTTTTATTGCTGAGAAATGCATACGCTCACATACATACATTATCCTAGATGGATATTTAGATCTGTTATTCAAAAAAATAGAATAAATACGTAATACGTAGAATACAAATCCGTGTAAAAAGAGTTAAATCTCTTTAAATATTCTTTTTCTCACAACTATACAAGACCGACCATTCATCGTTTAAATATATAGAGAATACAAATAAAGAAGCTAATAATATAACCAGTCAGGACGTAGCTTACATAAACGTCCTTCTTCTTTTTCTATTAATTGAAATAAAAATAAAATATAGAATAAAAGAAGCACCCACCAATATTTATATCAGCCCAGACTTATTGTTATTGAAACAAATTAAGCTCTCAAGAAAATATTGGTTTTGTGATAACTGTTCGATCATTGACATTATAATGGCTTGTCAAGTACCACTTGTCAAATAAAGATATTTTATGTTAAAATACATATTAGATATATTTTTTGTCTGTTTTAATTTACGAATATTATAATAAAATGTTCTATTACTTGCCCTATACTATCAGTATTAGGAATTTTCTTTTTTAACAATTTATTTAAGCCAAACTTCTCTAGTCTTATCGCATAATATGGTAGACAAACAGAATCCAGTGTGAGATCCCCTATTCTTTGCGTGTTGAGTATAGTCTTCTGTACTAGAGTGGGGAAATGAAAATATTCTATTTTTTCCGAGGTAAGGACCGAACCTGTAATCATGGCGTTTACTAGACGCTGCTCCCACTGCGCTACGATAACATATACACACACATACAATTTTTTACAAATCTCGTTCAATCACAATTCAGACAAAGATAGAAAGCTCTTCTAAAGTAAGCAATTATTAGTGTACGAGTATGATCAAATATATGTACATAACTTATAGAATATTTCCTTTTCGTAAGACTGTTACTTAACTCTAACACACACACTCAGGGCCAATATTAATAAGTTGTATTACACAAGTGTTTTCATAAAAGGCGTATCTTTGCTTTAGTCAAGGTCGATGTTGTAGTAATCTAAGTATTTTTGTATATCATGCAAAAAGTATTTATTAAAAAGTAAGTAGGTATTATAAATAAAAAACAAATAAATTTAATTCTTTTTTTTTATGTATATTATTTAAATTATCGCTCTAACTTACGATTTAGTTGTAATTGTTTTAGCGCAACCATATATATCATAACAACTGAAAAAAAACAATCAGTTACATATTTTTACTTAACGAGATCATTTACTTAACGAGATCAAAGTTACATATTTTTACAATCAAAGTTTATGTAACTTTGATTACTATATCATATTTTTACTTACGTAAACGATCACAATAAAAAAAAATTACTCGACCTGCAAAAGTATTCACCTCCTAACCACTTGACCTCGCTTCGCTTATATACTTAATACCTTTTCCATTAAGAGTGGAAGGCTCTGTAATTATATCAAACGCATTATCAGTCCTTTTCTGTGTTACGTGACGATTTTACTAACTTTTGTTTCGTTAGTAGGTAATCTTTCATATCTATACTATATTGGTGATATTGACAAAGTTAATCGGTATAAAGACTTAGTCATCGAGCAGTTAGTAGCAGATTCTTGTATCAATTAGGGGGCCCATTATCACTGATGTTTTTTAGCATTTTTCAACCCCAAGGAGGGCTACTTGGTGATACGTGATAAGGTAACTAACTACCCCTCCCACTCAAAATCACGTGTAGTTTTTAGTATTTACTAAGAATCAAGTTTTTTTACAATATTATCTTTAATAAAATACGGGTGTAAAGTATTATCTCATTTTATTCTAGAAAATTTGTGGATCATGATAAAAATGTCTAGACAGAAAGGTTGCAGGTTAATAATAAAAGGAATAAATATAATCAAGCTAAAACATTTGTACTAGTACGTAAACGAACATTATTTAAAATACCTATAAATGAACATGCCCTCGGATCACATGTGATATCTTACTACAAATATATAAAATAAAACACCCATCCAACTTTCACGATTAATTAATTAACATAAAATTAAATCAATTTTCCAAAGCCTCAAAAATTTTTTGAAACGGAGTGTCTTAACACTAGATTCCCTCTATCTACCCTGCTGTGTGGGGGATACAGGGTGAAGCTGATTTATTTTATATTAATTTTCCAAAAAAAATTACACAACGGCGGCAACCACACACCATTGGTTCATTCTAGCGAAGGTTACTACTAGCTTAATTTTAAAATAGCAAATCACTCCATTGTTAAAATACAAAAGCGCTTTAAATGTCTAAACTATTCATGTTAAATGAACGAGAATACCCAAAACCTCGACCTGAGGTTAAAACGGTTAGATAAAAGTGTTACGTTTTGCGGTTCAATCAGATGTGAGCCAATTAGTGGATGTATGCTTAAAGTAATTATCTGGTCAAGTTTAACAATTATTCAATCGAATTATGTATAATTTAAAAAAAAAACTATAAGGACAACAACACTAGGTTCTCTATGCCTACTCTGCTAAAAAATATAAAACTTATATTGGAGCAAGCTCTTCCGTAGGTTCTATGGGAAGGGTAAAAAAGCAGTAAGGACTTTCCGAAATACTTACAAGTACAAAATAGATTATTGTTTAAGGTTTTACGTTTAGTATCGAACCCACAAACGTCGCGTTTACAGTCGCACGCTTATGCCTCTGCGTCAGGACTAAAACAATAATAATAAAAGAAAAAAATCTAATTAATAAAAGTAAATCTATTCATCACACAAGCAATGTGAATTAACAGTATTTTAATTAAATACAAAAGATAATATTTTCTTTTACTTTCTTTTCATTCACGAGAAATATGTATAATAATTAACGAGAACAGTATTTTTACAAATTCGTTGAAATTCTTATAAATCTACACTAGAGCTTTGAAAATAATAAAGCTTGTACTAAAAATAGAAGTGAAGATTTAATCTATGTAAACTAGTTTGAATGCAGTTGCTGTATTTATTTTTTTGTATAACGTAGATAATGTTACTATAAATTCTCGTTACTGTACATAAATATACATTATTAAATTGCCTTCCGAGTCAGTGGTTTGTGGTCAAGGTTGCTTGTGAGAGCCTAATTGCATAAATAATATATTAATTTGACTGTCTATATTTAGACCATAAAGGATTTTTGAATGGGTGCTCCCACCATTCTCCAAAACAATAGTTTACAATAGTTTAGTCATAAAATACAGCCGCAACAATTTAAATATAAACATTTGTTTTATAACTGATTCACATCAGACTGCTTCTTAGCATCATATTACAAAGTTAAGCATGTAATCAAGCAGAAAAATAATTGGATGATTTGGTCTTACAGCCGAGGCTAAGCTAATCCTAAGATGTCCATGCTTATGCATGGATAAAGCCTTTGACTGTGTTGAAAATGTAAAAATTGACTTATGAATTTTACTAACTTATTTTTAAGCTAATATTCTTTCGCTCTCTCTTTATGTTGTATCCCATATTTATCACAGTGGGCAGAGGGATCCTGATGTCAAGACAATGCGTTCCCTATTTCAGCCCAGTTTTCGTATCATTACGAGCCCAGTGGCGAAACTCATCGCCGTCTTTTGTCTTGCTAATAGAGTGAAGAAATATAAAAAATGTATTCCCCCAACTGGGAAACAAACCCACAACCGACGAGCTTACAGTCAGCAAACAAAGCCACGTGAGAAAAAAATACTTACTAATTACACTTATGAAAAAAAAAATCATTTATGTTAAAACACTCTTAATATTTGCGAAAATCGATAGGATTATTCTACTGGAGACAACCCTCGACGGGACATGTTGAAATGCAATAAAAACAAGGACGCCATATACTCGTGTTTTATTAAATTCCTACGTTTGGGACATAGCTTGTGGCTCTTAATATTAATTAACCGAGTGCTGTGTTTGACAAATGTTTTATAAATACAATTAAAATAATATATAGTATAGTATATATATAGTGTATCCAATTTTTATTATTATTTTTCACACATAACTACGGTTAAAGATATTTTTTTATTTTCCATTAAAAAAATGATAACTTCACGATTTGTCTTTACGTTAGTCAAAGAGAACGGAATAATAAACTACGGCCTCTGCACACCTCTTTCGTTTAATCAATCTCTTTTTGCGTGCCCACCAGTTTCCCTTAATTCTTCTGATATTAAAATTTGAGATTATTTTTCTATTTATGCGTTCTAGCAAGAAGAACTTTTATTTTTCTTCTATTTGTCAAAAGGCCTAACTAAAACAATAACTTCAGTTGTCTAAAAAAAATACATACGCAGAATTTTTAAGACAAACACTTATCCCTATACGAAGACAGCTTTGTCATGCTGTCATTCACGTGTCGAGATGAGGGTAGGAATTTAATATCGCTGTGTACACAACATGCTTTTATTACTCGGTCTTAGAACGGCAACGTATGAAAATGCAGAATGCATGTTGAGCACAACGAAACTTTATGAGCCGTATCGTGTCATCGCAATATAATGGTCCGCTTAGGTTGATCTTTCGATGTGTTTAAGAGGAACAACGTGGTAAGATAAGTGCAGTCGATTTTAGCGCTAATTTTGTATTAATTAAATGGTTCTATACAGAAGCGGGTCCTTCTGAGATGGTACGGCCAGGTTTCTCGCCGGCCGTAAGGAAGTGCTTAGGTATCGCTGTCCTTGGATTTGGACAAACCGATCTGGGAAGAAACTGGACGCTGGACATGCGAGCTAATGGACTAATCACCAAGAATATTTAAGGCCGTGCAAAGCGGAGTAAGTTTAGTGGGAAGGCAGACTCTGGTAGACTGACTCGGAAGCCATGACGAACGTCAGGTAGAAGATGAAGCAGCAACTTCCAAAAATATTAAGGAATCTCGCAAACGTATGATTATTTTATCGTTGGTCTTACAGTATTATTTTATCGTAGGTCTTACGTCTTTAGCTTAAGTGGATGCGACGTTTATTTAGAAAATAAGTTAATTATTGGATCCCATCACCTGAAGGAAAAAATTAACAATGAAATATTATATCACTAGGTACGAAACTTTGCATTGATTTTAACTTTTCGCCTCGAATAATATGCACGACCACCTCAGAACTCAGCGTGTCATCCAAACATATTTGACTTTCGCAGTCCAATTACCAAAAAGCTTTAGCCAGTTTTTATGATATGTTTGTAAATTTCCAATTCCGTTGAAATTATGTTTCACTCACTGTTCACTGTTTTGGTTGTTTACAAACAAGATCTCCACGTGGAGTTTATTTTAATGCGTTGTTTTGAACAGTAAGAAGTAATATAGAATATTACTTTTTATAGGAAAATTTGATAAGGTTCTTTTTAATACATTTTAAAATTATCTATATTTGAACTCAACCTATTAAAATTGACCACCTAAAAAAATATAAAACTACTACCTATGAAAAATTTTAAAATATTTACTATAAAATTTAGAACTTCAAGTTTATTATGAAGGCACTTTGCAGACAAAAGCATATAAAAAATTATATTTGCTGTAAAACAAATATGACAAAAGATTCGCTATCTTTCATTGCGAGTGAAGTGGAAAAGTAAACTGAGCATTTCTCTATGTAACATTACGTGACGATTCGCAATAAATGTTATTTTAATTTCTATCTTTCTCTTGTATAAAAGGATTTTTTTTGTTTTCAGGATACAGCATCCTGCACATTGCAGAATAGGCAGAGGGAACCTGGGAACCTAGTGTTAAGACACTCCTTTCCCATCAAGATGCTTCCGTTTTCCACTTTCCGCTGAATTCTGGAGGCATTGCATGTAATTCTTAACAGCTTTTTTGGGTTTCTCTGTAAATTACCTCAGTGGATATCGGTTCAACGATTTTGCTCTAACCGTGTAACATAAGCATTTGTATGAATATTTTCATTCGAATATTCGTATAGTATAGTTGTCAAGACGCAGCGGCACACGTTGACCGTAAACCGTTTTGGATTCTATTTCCACTCGAGAGATTGAATGTCTCGAGAATTCGGAATTCGGAGACTCGAATAAAATAGTGAACGGAGTGACTTAACACTATATTTCCAGTCCAATCACTAGATCCCACTGCATATCTTAGCAGGATGATATGCGGGATACAGCTTGAAGATAAAAAAAAGTTAATTGACATAAAGTATAATATAGGTAGGTTACACTAAGAAAAAGCTTTTAGTTCCGCCACTC